>CM022301.1:283990168-284248664 GCA_011799875.1 Thinopyrum elongatum
GAGAAGTGCGTCTTCTTAGGATACCCTAAAGAGACTGTTGGGTATACCTTCTACCACAGATCCGAAGGCAAGATCTTTGTTGCCAAGAATGGGTCCTTTCTAGAGAAGGAGTTTCTCTCGAAAGAAGTGAGTGGGAGGAAAGTAGAACTTTATAAGGTAGTTGTACCTTCTCTCGATTTGGAAAGTAGCACATCAGAGAAAACCGTTCCCGTGATGCCTACACCAACTAGAGATGAAGCAAATGATGATGATCATGAAACTTCAGATCAAGTTACTACTGAACCTCGTAGGTCGACCAGAACACGTTCCGTACCAGAGTGGTACGATAATACTGTCCTGGAAGTCATGTTGTTGGACAACGGCGAACCTACGAACTATGAAGAAGCTATGACAAGCCCAGATTCCGACAAATGGCTTGAGGCCATGAAATCTGAGATAGGATCCATGTATGAGAACAAAGTGTTGGCTTTGGTGGACTTACCCGATGATCGGCAGGCCATTGAAAATAAATGGATCTTTAAGAGGAAGACGGACACTGATATCACTGTCTATAAAGCTCGACTTGTCGCGAAAGTTTTTCGACAAGTTCAAGGGGTTGACTACGATGAGACTTTCTCACCCGTAGCGATGCTTAAGTCTGTCCAAATCATGTTAGCAATTGCCGCATTTTATGAAATCTGGCAAATAGACGTCAAAACTGCATTCCTTAACGGATTTCTTAAAGAAGAGTTGTATATTGATGCAACCAGAAGGTTTTGTCAATCCTAAAGGTGTTGACAAAGTGTGCAAGCTCCAGCGATCCATCTATGGACTGGTGCAAGCATCTCGGAGTTGGAATATACGCTTTGATGAGGTGATCAAAGCATATGGTTTTATACAGACTTACGGTAAAGCCTGTATTTACAAGAAAGTGAGTGGGACCTCTGTAGCATTTCTGAAATTATATGTGGATGACATATTGTTGATTGGAAATGATATAGAATTTCTGGATAGCATGAAAGGATACTTGAATAAGAATTTTTCAATGAAAGACCTCGGTGGAGCTGCTTACATATTAGGCATCAAGATCTATAGGGATAGATCGAGACGCTTAATTGGGCTTTCACAAAGTACATACCTTGGCAAAGTTTTGAAGAAGTTCAAAATAGATCAGTCAAAGAAAGAGTTCTTGCCTGTGTTGCAAGGTGTGAAGTTGAGTAAGACTCAAAGCCCGACCACGGCAGAAGATAGAGAGAGAATGAAAGTCATTCCCTATGCCTCAGCCATAGGTTCTATAAAGTATGCCATGCTGTGTACCAGACCTATTGTGTACCTTGCCATGAGTTTGGCAAGGGGGTACAATAGTGATCCAGGAGTAGATCACTAGACAGCTGTCAAAATTATCCTTAGTTACCTAAGAGGACTAAGGAAATATTTCTCGGTTATGGAGGTGATAAAGAGTTCGTCGTAAAGGGTTACGTCGATGCAAGCTTTGACACCAATTCGGATGACTCTAAGTCTCAATCTAGATACGTATTGAAAGTGGGAGCAATTAGCTAGAGTAGCTACATGCAGAGCATTGTAGAGATAGAAATTTGGAAAATACATACGGATCTGAATGTGGCAGACCCGTTGACTAAACTTCTCTCACAAGCAAAACATGATCACACCTTAGTACTCTTTGGGTATTAATCACATAGCGATGTGAACTAGATTATTGACTCCAGTAAACTCTTTGGGTGTTAGTCACATAGCGATGTGAACTATCGGTGTTAATCACATGGCGATGTGAACTAGATTATTGACTATAGTGCAAGTGAGAGACTGAAGGAAATATGCCCTAGAGGCAATAATAAAGTTGTTATTTTATATTTCCTTATTCATGATAAAGGTTTATTATTCATGCTAGAATTGTATTGATTGGAAACTTAAATACATGTGTGAATATATAAACAAATACCGTGTCCCTAGTAAGCCTCTACTAGACTAGCTCGTTGATCAAAGATGGTTAAGGTTTCCTAACCATGGACATGTGTTGTCAATTTATTACGGGATCACATCATTAGGAGAATGATGTGATGGACAAGACCCATCCGTTAGCTTAGCATATGATCGTTCAGTTTATTGCTACTGCTTTCTTGAATGTCAAATACATGTTCCTTCGACCATGCGATCATGCAACTCCCGGATACCAGAGGAATACCTTATGTGCTATCAAACATCACAACGTAACTGGGTGAGCATAAAGATGCTCTACAGGTATCTTCGAAGGTGTTTGTTGAGTTGGCATGGATCGAGATTGGGATTTGTCACTTTGTGTATCGGAGAGGTATCTCTGGGCCCTCTCAGTAATACACATCATAAGAAGCTTGCAAGCAAATTGACTAAGGAGTTAGTTACGAGATGATGTATTACAGAACGAGTAAAGAGACTTGCCAGTAACGAGATTGAACTAGGTATAGAGATACCAATGATCGAATCTCGGGCAAGTAACATACCGACGGACAAAGGGAATCACGTATGTTGTCATAACGGTTCGACCGATAAAGATCTTCGTAGAATATGTAGGAACCAATATGGGCATCTAGGTTCTGCTATTGGTTATTAACCGGAGAAGTGTCTCGGTCATGTCTACATAGTTCTCGAACCCGTAGGGTCCGCACGCTTAACGTTCGTTGATGATATAGTGTTATATGAGTTATATGATTTGGTGACTGAATGTTGTTTGGAGTCCCGGATGAGATCACGGACATGACGAGGATCTTCGAAATGGTCCAGGGGTAAAGATTGATATATAGGACAATGATATTCGGACACCGGAAGAGTTTCAGAGTGCACCGGGTAGTCATCGGATCGTCGGAAGGGGTTCCGGACACCCTCGGGAGGTCTATGGGCCTAATGGGCCAAGGGGAGAGACACACCAGCCCACAAGGGGGCTTGCGCGCCCCTCTCCCTGGCCGCCGGCCCTAGGGAAGGAAAAGGGGGAGGGCTAGCCCCTCCTGCCTTCCCCTCCTCATGGGAGAAAGGAAAGGGGGGCGCCACCCTCCCCTGCCTTTCCCCGCACGCCTAAAAAGGCAAGGGGGGAGGCTAGGGGCAGGAGCCCAAGTGGGATTCGGCCCCACTTGGGGTGCCTCCTGGCTGCCTCCTCCCTCCCCCCACCTATATATATGTGGGAGGGGGCGCCACACAAAGCCATGAGAATCTCTTAGCCTTGTGCGGCGCCCCTCTCCATAGTTTCGTCCCTCGGTCATATTTTCGTAGTGCTTAGGCGAAGCCCTGCGGAGATAGCATCACCACCACCGTCACCACACCGTCGTGCTACCGGAACTCATCCACTACTTCGCCATCTTGCTGGATCAAGAAGGCGAGGACGTCACCGAGCTGAATGTGTGCTGAACGCGGAGGTGCCGTACATTCGGTAATCGATCGGTTGGATCGCGAAGAAGTTTGACTACATCAACCGCATTACTAAACGCTTCCGCTTACGGTCTACGAGGGTACGTAGACACACTCTCCCCTCTCGTTGTTATGCATCTCCATGGATAGATCTTGCATGTGTGTAGATTTTTTTTTGTTTTCCATGCAACGTTTCCCATCAGCCTTCTGTGCAGCAGTGAGGATAATCCTCAAGTTATGGACCCAGTCCGCACAGTTGCTTGCATCATCTTTCAACTTAGCTTTCTCTAGGAACGCATTAAAATTCAAGGGAACTACAACACGGACCATTGATGGGGTAGTCATCAATGGTGAACATCTTCATGTTGATCATATCTACTATATGACTCATGTTCGACCTTTCGGTCCCCTGTGTTCCGAGGCCATGTCTGTACATGCTAGGCTCGTCAAGTTTAACCCAAGTATTCTGCACGTTTAAAACTGGCTTACACCTGTTGTATGCTCACACCCGATCATCATGAGGTGCTTCAAAACGACGAACTTTTGCAACGGTGCATACTCAGGGAGAACACAATTTATCAAAATTATGCCGTCTTTTAACTTTTTCTTTGAATAGTTTGGCATTTTCATAAGCTTGGGTTCTCCATTCATCTAGTGAGCTAATATCAAATAACCTCTTTTCACTGGCAAGTTTGAAATCATAGTTGAGTTCTTTAATTGCCCAATATGCTTTATGTTCTAACTCAAGAGGCAAATGACAAGCTTTTCCATAAACCATTTTATATGGAGACATACCCATAGGATTTTTATATGATGTTTTGTAGGCCCAAAGTGCGTCATCTAATTTCTTAGACCAATTCTTTCGGGACCTATTGATAGTTTTTTGTAATATTAACTTTATTTCTCTATTGCTAAGTTCAACTTGACCACTAGATTGAGGGTGATAAGGTGAAGCAATCCTATGGTTAACATCATATTTAGCAAGCATTTTATAGAAAGCACCATGAATAAAGTGTGAACCACCATCAGTCATTAAATATCTAGGGACTCCAAACCTTGGGAAAATAACCTCTTTCAGCTTTTGGTTTTCCTCCAAGGCTTGTGCCAGCTGAGTTTTCAAGCTCTCAATTTCCTCGGCTTTCCGCTGATTCTCTGCCTTGAGCTCATTTTTCTCCTCCTGACTTCGCGTCAGCACTCATTTACCAGCCTCCAGCTCCTTCCGGAATCCGCTTATGGCTTCCGCGACTATATGGAGCAAAAAGGTGTTAATGCATAGAATACACCGTATACCTTTCTACGTGTTGGGAAACAGTTCTTTCTACTTACCGGACAACGCGCTGCTGGCTTTTCGAGCCGCATCTAGTTCGGCCTTGGCTTCGACCAACTGTGTCCGGCTCACCTCAAGGTCCTTGGACAACTTTATGCTCTACTCTCTTGCGGCCTACAAAAATCATATCATTAGAAATCCTTAACTCGGCCGTCCCGTCCAAATTAAGGCTTGGGGGCTAGTTGATTAGGGAACATGATCTGCTTTCAAGCTATTTTAGTCACATACCTGCACTCTGGCGGCAAAAAGACCGGCGATCCCTTCAAGACCTGTCCGGGCCGCTCCAAGGTACGCATCCACCGAATTAAAGGCACTAAATTCCTGGTCGGTAAAGGCAGTATGATGTAAAGTTTCCCTCTGGCGGTGATGATTCATCACGCTCTTGACTTCGGAGTTGGTAACCGAAACATCATCGGAATCCGCCGGAGGAGCGCCGGCTGCCGCGTGTTCGGAGGAAGCTCCGGCTTGTGCCGAAGACTTAGGACCGGAGCTGTGATTCGGCGTACCCGGGGAATCTTCGGACTGATGCAGGGGCACACGTCTTCTGCAAAATTAAGCAAGTTTTAATAAAAAGGTATTAAAAGCAACCCTCACTGTAATTCCGAAATACGTCACCTCTAGGCCGAAGAGGTAGGTGCTTCCGCTTCGGCGGAGGCCTTCCGCTTTGATCTCCCGTTAGGCGCCAAAGCTGGCGCGGTCCGTGCTCCTCCCAAGACGGTCTGACGCATAGTGCGGCAACCCTTGGGAACAGAAGTCAGCACATGGGGAATAGCGCGAGATGAGCGCCCTGTTCGGGAGAGGGTCTTCTTTTCACTTACTGTGGAAGAGGGAAGAGCCCTAGGGTGATCGGCTGTCAGAGCGACCTTGGTGCCATCAAGGCTCTCCTGATAAAACACCCCGTCTTCAAAATCAATCGACATCTCTGGGTCGTCGTGATACCCTGGATCGTCGTCACGGGAATGATCCTCCGGTTGAGGAGGAGGGCAATTAATGGACGCAACTTGACGCCTCCATCCCTATTCAAATACAACCAGTCAGAGTTCGGGCGTAATCCATGAGCTCAAGACAGTGGATTGTGGCTTACCTAGTCCACCAGATTGTATCCGGAGCAACCTTCCCGAATACTCATTCGAGCGAAATCTGCCTCCGCTCCCTTGAAGAGATCGGCCAATATTTTGGCCAGAGCCGCCTTATTGTCTGGCCCTTGTCGCTGGTAGCGGGTTACGTCGTTGGTCCCATTATAGCACCATAAAGGATGACCCCATTGCTGGAGGGGTTACACGCATTGGGTAATAGCGATGGCCATCACTTCGATCATGGTCAGCTTACTACTAGTTAGCAGCCTGACCTTGGCCGCCAACGAACGCACCTCTTCGCTGTCCTATTGGGAAGGGCCTTTGGGCCGCCTGTTGAACCGCTTTATCGGCGGGTCGTTTGAGTATTCGGGCAACCCTTGCCGAATTGGATCGGTGAGGGGGACGTCTTCAATATAAAACCACTCCGAGGTCCATCCTTCGGGATCTTTTCGTGGGGTTCCAATTGGGTACCCTGTCCCAGCTATACGCCATACTTCGGCGCCGCCCACCTCGAATATGGATCCCCCCAGTGGCGAGGGACAAGACAGAAATACTTCCTCCACAAATCGAAGTGGGCCTCGCAACTCAAAAATATCTCGCAAAGGGCTACAAAGCCAGAGATATGCAATATGGACCCCGAGGTGAGGTTGTGGAGCTGGATCCCGTAGAACTCCAACAAACCCTATAAAAAGGGATGGATGGGAAAGCCCAAACCTCTTAGAAGGAAGGGCACGAGACATACCCTCTCCTCCTTGCTCGGAGCGGGGGAGTTCTCGGCGAGGGCGCAGCCATCGACGAAGATGAGACTAGCGCGGACAGGGACCAAATCTGCCGGAGGGAGGAAGCACTGCGTCTGCAAGTGCCTCAGCTGAAGGTGTGAAACTGAACAGCTCAACCAATCGCCTGGGAGTGGGCCGTGCGGGCGCGAGGATGAACCTGGGAGGTCGGCCATGGCGTCGAGGAATTTCTTCGGTGTTGTTCTTTGTGAAAGGGGGAAGGTAAGCTGTCCCCCGCACCTTTGGATCTATAAATAAGCGTCTCACCGTGAAACTGGAAGGACGGGCTCGTGGAAGGATGGCATTGGGCCGCACGAAGCCCTTGCCCCGAGGAATGGCATTAAACTCTAATGGTCGCACCTCAATCTCGAGATATCTTTGGATCCCAGAATCTTGAAACTGTCCGGGCCCGAGCACATTAGTTCGAGCTCCGGATAGTGTTCGGCGAGATTGATACGGCTCCAAACTGATTAAAGGAATGGAAGAACTCGTCTCGCAAGCCGATGATATGAAGATTCCAGAGGATAATCCCCGGCATTGGAGGCTAGTTCGGGGGCTACTGAGGAAGTTATGGACTAAGGGGTCCTCGGGGCGTCGGCCCATTGAATATGGGCCAGACTGGAGAAGCCGTATAGTGACGGGAGATCTATGTAGCCGTGGTGTGCCCTCCAAGTCAAGGATAGCAGGATCTCTTTATCCCTTATTGTAATCTATCTCCTATAACCCTAACCCTACCGGTGTCTATATAAACCGAGGGTTGTAGTCTTTAGGGCGAGAGCTATATTCATCACCTCATCACCTTAGGGTTTAGCTCATGCTGATCTCGAGGTAGATCTACTCTGTAACCATACTATACATCCAATACAATCAAGCAAGATGTAGGGTATTACCTCTTCGAGAGGGCTCGAACCTGGGTAAACACCGTGTTCATCGTCCCTTGTTCCCCATCGATCCTAGATCCACAGCTCGGGACCCCCTACCCCAAGGTCTGCCGGTTTTGACACCGACATTGGTGTTTTCATTGAGAGTTCCACTATTGGATCGCCGAAAGGATCGATGGGTCAACCGATCACTAGAGACCACACCTGTGTCGAGGGCTTCCCCGTCCCGGATCGTCTCTTCGTGTTCGGTGGCGTATTATTACGCGCCGATCACACTGGTCGCCTTGACCAGATTGAAGGCTTCGCGCCCATGGAGGGACCCGCCGGCTCGGGGGCATCAACCCCAGGGCCAGTAGACCCAAAAGAATCGGATGTCTCCAAGGGTTCGGCCTTGAAGCCTGACTCCAACAGACCGTCCGCAAGATCTCCCGCCGAATTGCCGGAGTGTCCGGCACCCCCGTGTGCCCAGCCGACAGACCACTTGGTAAGTCTATTCCATGCAATGGGAATCTCCGTTATTAGGCCCACGACCTATGATCGGATCGGGCTTAAACCCGACTACCGAGAAATCAACACCCCTCCGGTCACGCACCTCATCGCCACCGTCGAAGAGGCCCAGGAGGGGCCACAGCCTTACAAGCTAAGAACGGTGTACACTCTAGTCTCCAGCACGGAGTCAGACACCAGCCCAGAGATATGCCCGAACTTGAGCCCCAATACAAGATCCGGCCTCGAGCCGATCCAACCGCGCACCAGTCCGGATCCGAGTCCTGCACGATCAGAATCGAACATAACTCAACCATCCATCAAGGATAGTCCGGGTCCGCCGCAAGAGGGAATCCTCAGATTTTTCCCACCCACCCACCATACGGAATACTCCCCAGATTCAGGAAACCCGGACATATGGGACCTCATGTATGTCAAACAGCTGCCAAATGAGACAGTCCATCATTATTTGGCTAGATTTCTCCTGGTGAAGAACAGGATGGCGCCTTGCTGTGACAAAGAGATAATTAAAGCCTTCCAGTTCAACTGCAAGGACGAGGGCCTCTTAAACGCCCTCGCTCGTCGCCGAATTCAAAGCTTCACCGAACTATCAGACATGGTATGTAAGTATTGCGCCATGGAGAACACGTGAAGGGCGCAACAGATGAACATGGGGCCACCGCCCGCCGCGCAGCACGGAAAGTCTCGCTTTAAACGGACATACACAAATCGGTCGCCGAAACATGAGCCTGACGAAAAGAAGACTAGGCCTAGATCAGTGTTGGACGAGTTGCTGGATAAACCGTGCCCAATACACTCGGTATTGCTAGACGCAAACCCAACCCACAGACTTCGAGCCTATTGGGTGGTAAGACAAGTGGCTAAATATGGCGAGCCAATCTTGGGCCTTACACCTCCAGATAAGCAGTCCGCGGCTTCACCACAGGACCACAATGTCCTTACGGTATACGAGACATTCACCTCAAACAATAAAAGGAAAAAAGGGTTCTCCATAAGCTTGGGTTCTCCATTCATCTAGTGAGCTAATATCAAATAACCTCTTTTCACCGGCAAGTTTGAAATCATAGTTGGGTTCTTTAATTGCCCAATATGCCTTATGTTCTAACTCAAGAGGCAAATGACAAGCTTTTCCATAAACCATTTTATATGGAGACATACCCATAGGATTTTTATATGATGTTCTATAGGCCCAAAGTGCATCATCTAATTTCTTAGACCGATTCTTTCGGGACCTATTGACAGTTTTTTGTAATATTAACTTTATTTCTCTATTGCTAAGTTTAACTTGGCTATTAGATTGAGGGTGATAAGGTGAAGCAATCCTATGGTTAACATCATATTTAGCAAGAATTTTACAGAAAGCACCATGAATAAAGTGTGAACCACCATCAGTCATTAAATATCTAGGGACTCTAAACCTTGGGAAAATAACCTCTTTAAGCATTTTAATGGAAGTGTTATGATCAGCACTACTAGTTGGAATAGCTTCTACCCACTTAGTAACATAATCAATAGCAACCAAAATATGTGTGTACCCATTAGAGGAAGGAAAAGGTCCCATATAATCAAAACCCCAAACATCAAATGGTTCAACAGCAAGTGAATAATTCATAGGCATTTCCTGACGCTTACTGATATTACCAATTCTTTGGCATTCATCACAAGGTAAAACAAACTTACGAGCATCCTTGAAGAGAGTAGGCCAATAAAAACCAGATTGCAATACCTTGTGAGCAGTTTTATCTCCCGCATGATGTCCTCCATAGGCTTCGGAGTGACATTTCTGTAGGATTTGTTCCTGTTCATGCTCAGGTACACAACATCTAATAATACCATCTACTCCTTCTTTATAAAGATGTGGGTCATCCCAAAAGTAATGTCTTAAATCATAGAAGAATTTTTTTCTTTTGTTGGTATGTGAAACTAGGTGGTATATATTTAGCAACAATATAATTAGCATAGTCAGCATACCAAGGAGTATTATGAGAAACATTTATTGCAGCTAGTTGTTCATCAGGAAAACTATCATCAATAGGTAGTGGGTCATCAAGAATATTTTGTAACCTAGACAAGTTATCTGCTACGGGGTTCTCAGCTCCTTTCCTATCAGTGATATGTAAATCAAATTCTTGTAGCAAGAGAACCCACCTAATGAGTCTAGGCATCTTTATTTTCCATAAGATATTTTATAGCAGCATGATCAGTATGAACAATTACTTTGGAATCAACAATGTAAGATCTGAATTTATCACAAGCAAACACAACTGCTAAAAATTCGTTTTGAGTAGTGGCATAATTTCTTTGGGCACTGTCTAGAGTTTTGCTAGCATAATGGATAACATTTAATTTCTTATCAACTCTTTGTCCTAGAACAGCACCAACAGCATAATCACTAGCATCACACATAATTTCAAAAGGCAAGTTCCAATCAGGTGGTTGAACAATAGGGGCAGAAGTTAAGGCTTTCTTAAGTGTTTCAAAGGCTTCTACACAATCATCATTAAAAACAAATGGAACATCCTTTTGTAAAAGATTAGTAAGAGGCCTAGAAATTTTAGAGAAGTCTTTAATAAACCTCCTATAGAAACCAGCATGACCAAGGAAACTACAAATACCTTTAATATCTTTAGGACATGGCATTTTCTCAATTGCATCAAATTTAGCTTTATCCACCTCAATACCCCATTCAGAAATTTTATGCCCCAAGACAATACCTTCATTAACCATAAAGTGACACTTCTCCCAATTCAAGACAAGATTAGTTTGCTCACACCTTTGCAAAACTCGATCAAGGTTGCCTTAAGCAATCATCAAAAGAAGTTCCGTAAACAGAAAAATCATCCATGAAAACCTCAACAATCTATTCACAAAAATAAGAGAATATAGCAGTCATACATCTTTGAAAGGTAGCAGGTGCATTGCATAAACCAAAAGGCATATGTTTATAAGCATAAGTTCCTAAAGGGCAAGTAAATGTGGTTTTCTCTTGATCAGGTTGTGAAACAGGTATTTGAGAAAAACCAGAATATCCATCAAGAAAGCAAAAGTGTGTGTGCTTAGATAATCTTTCCAACATTTGATCAATAAAAGGCAAAGGGTAATGATCTTTTCTAGTTTCTTTATTTAATTTTCTAAAATCAATTACCATTCTATAGCTAGTGACAATTCTTTGTGGAATAAGTTCATTTTTATCATTAGGAACAACAGTAATACCTCCCTTCTTAGGAACACAATGAACAGGACTTACCCATCTACTATCAGCTATGGGATAGATTATACCTGCTTCTAGAAGTTTTAGTATTTCAGTTCTCACCACTTCTTTCATCTTAGGATTTAATCATCATTGGTGATCAACAACGGGTTTAGCATCAGGTTCCATATTAATTTTGTGCTGACAGAGAGTGGGACTAATGCCCTTAAGATCATCAAGAGTATATCCAATAGCAGCACGGTGCTTCTTCAGGATGTTCAATAACCTTTCTTCTTCATGTTCTGAAAGGTTAGCAGTAATAATAACAGGATATATCTTCTTCTCATCAAGATAAGCATATTTCAAAGTGTCTGGCAATTGCTTTAATTGAAACACAGGATCACCTTTAGGTGGAGGAGGACCTCCTAGAGTTTCAATAGGCAAATTGTGTTTAAGGAGAGGTTGTTGTTCAAAGAATATTTTATCTATTTCATTTCTTTCACGCAAGTGCATATCATTTTCATGGTCTAGCAAATATTGTTCTAGTGGATCAGTAGGAGGCATAGCAATAGAAGCAAGACCAATTATTTCATCCTTACTAGGTAATTCTTTATCACGGGGTTGTCTACTAAACTTGGAGAAATTAAATTCATGAGACTCATCACCAAAGTTAACACTGACATTTGCTTATGGCAATCTATAGTAGCATTGACAGTGTTTAAGAAAGGTCTACCAAAGATAATGGGACAAAAATCATCTTGTGGGGAACCAAGAACTAGAAAATCAGTAGGGTATTTTATTTTCCCACACAAGACTTCAACATCTCTGACAATCCCAAGTGGTGTGATGGTGTCTCTATTAGCAAGTTTAATAGTAACATCTATGTCTTCTATTTCAGCAGGTGCTATATCATTCATAATTTCTCGATATAAGGTAAAAGGAATGGCACTCACACTAGCACCTAAGTCACATAAACCATGATAATAGTGATCTCCTATTTTAACTGAGACAACAAGCATGCCAACAACAGGTCTATGTTTGTCTTTTTCATCGGGTTTAGCAATTCTAGCAGCTTCATCACAGAAGTAAATAACATGCCCATCAATGTTTTCTACCAAGAGATCTTTAATCATAGCAACACTAGGTTCTACTTTAATTTGCTCAGGAGGTTTAGGTGCTTTAATATTAATTTTGCGAACCAAAGTTGATACCTTAGCATGTTCCTTTATCCTAACAGGGAAACATGGTTTTTCAATATAAGCAGTAGGCACAACTGAATCAACATTGTAAATAATAGTATCATCTTTAGCTATTACCGGTTCTTTAATTTCTTCTTTAATAGAGGGGTGATATTTAAACCACTTCTCCTTAGGGAGATCAACATGAGTAGCAAATGATTCACAAAAAGAGGCTACTATCTCAGAGTCAAGTCCATATTTAGTGGTAAACTTGTGAAAAGCATCGGTATTCATAAAAGATTTAACACAATTAAACTCAAGCTTAATACCTAACTCTTTACCTTCGTCGAGTTCCCAATCTTCAGAGTTGCATTTAATTCTTTCTAAAAGATCCCACCTGAATTCAATAGCCTTCTTCATAAAAGAACCAGTACAAGAAGTATCGAGCATGGATTGATCATCACGAGAAAGCCGAGCATGAAAATTCTGAATGATAATTTCTCTAGAGAGCTCATGATTGTGGCGTGAATATAACATTGAATTAAGCCTCCCCCAAGCTAGAGCGATACTTTCTCCTTCACGAGGCCAAAAATTATATATATAATTCCGATCACGATGAACTAGATGCATAGGATAATTTTTTTGGTGAAATTCCAATTTCAATCGATTCCAGTTCCAAGATCCAATATCATCACATAGCCTATACCATGTTAATGCTTTTCCCTTCAAAGATAAAAGGAAAACCTTCTTCTCGGCTTCATCTCTGGGTAAACCTACAAGCTTAAATAATCCACAAATTTCATCCACATATATCAAATGCATATCAGGATGTTCTGTTCCATCTCCTGCATAAGGATTAGCTAGCAGTTGTTCTATCATACCCGAAGGAATTTCATAACCAATATTTTCAGTAGGTGTAGTAGGTTGAGGGGCAACTAATTGTGCTTCCGGTCAATGTGAAGATACCCCGAACAAACCCCTCAAAGGATGGTTTTCCATAGTAACAAGTGACAATAAATTTCAGCATGTAGTATAAATTTTTCCTTACCGATTTCCACTTACCAGGAGCGCTTCACTCCCCGGCAACGGCGCCAGAAAAGAGTCTTGATGACCCACAAGTATAGGGGATCAATCGTAGTCCTTTTGATAAGTAAGAGTGTCGAACCCAACGAGGAGCAGAAGAAATGACAAGTGGTTTTCAGCAAGGTATTTTCTGCAAGCACTGAAATATTCGGTAACAGGTAGTTTGATAGCAAGATAATTTGTAACGGACAAGTAAAGGTAACGGTAAATAAAGTGCAGCAAGGTAGCCCAATCCTTTTGTGGCAAAGGATGGGCCAAAACGGTCTCTTATAATAAGCAAAGTTTTCTTGAAGGTACACGGGAATTTCATCTAGTCACTTTCATCATGTTGGTTTGATTTGCGTTCGCTACTTTGATAATTTGATATGTGGGTGGACCGGTGCTTGGGTGCTATTCTTACTTGAACAAACCTCCCACTTATGATTAACCCCCTCGCAAGCATCCGCAACTACGATAAAAGTATTAAGATAAAATCTAACCATAGCATTAAACATTTGGATCCAAATCGGTCCCTTACGAAGTAGTGCATAAACTAGGGTTTAAGCTTCTGTCACTCTAGCAACCCATCATCTAATAACTACTCCACAATGCATTCCCTTAGGCCCAAAGATGGTGAAGTGCCATGTAGTCGACGTTCACGTGATACCATTAAGGGAATCACAACATACATATCATCAAAATATCGAACACATATCAAGTTCACATGATTACTTGCAACATGACTTCTCCCGTGACCTCAAGAACTAAAGTAACTACTCACAAATGATATTCATGCTCAATATCAGAGGGGTATTAAATAGCATAATGGATCTGAACATATAATCTTCCACCAAATAAACCATATAGTAATCAACTACAAGATGTAATCAACACTACTAGTCACACACAGGTACCAATCTGAGGTTCCGGTACAAAGATTGAACACAAGAGATGAACTAGGGTTTGAGAGGAGATGGTGATGTTGAAGATGTTGATGGAGATTGGCCTCCCAAAGATGAGAGGGTTGTTGGTGATGACGATGGCTTCGATTTCCCCCTTCGCGAGGGAAGTACCCCCGGCGGAACCGCTCCGCCGGAGGGCAAAAGTGCTCCTGCCCAAGTTCCACCTTGAGACGGTGGCGTTTCGTCCTGAAAGTCCTCCCCTTATTTTTTTCTAGGTCAAAATGACTTATATACCAGAATATGGGCACCGGAGGTGGGCTGGGCTGACCACAACCCACCAGGGCGCGCCTGGGGTGCCTGGCGTGCCCTGGTGTCTTGTGGTCACCAGGTGGCCCCCCTCTGGTAGTTATTTGCTCCAGTATTTTTCATATATTCCAAAATAATTCTCCGTGAAGTTTCAGCTTATTTGGAGTTGTGCAGAATAGGTATCCCTGATGTAGCTTTTTCAGGTCCAGAATTCCAGCTGCCGGTATTCTCCCTCTTTGTGCAAACCTTGCATTTTATGAGAGAAAATGCATTAGAATTACTCCATAAACCATTATCATGCATAAAAACATTATAAATAATAGTAGGAAATCATGATGCAAAATGGACGTATCAGAATCATCTTATAATGCTACCATCGTTCTAAGCAAAATAAGATGCATGAAAAGGATAAACATCACATGCGATCAATATGTGACAGGATATGGCCATTATCATCTCGTGCCTTTGATCTCCATCTCCAAAGCACCGGCATGACACCATGATCTCCATCATCGTGTCGTCACGTCATCGTCTCCGCCAACTATTGTTTCTACAACTATTGCTAACGCATAGTGATAAAGTAAAGCAATTACATGGCGATTAATAAACTAAAGACAACCCTATGGCTCCTGCTGGTTGCCGTACTCATCTACATGCAAGTCATAAACCTATTACAAAACATGATCATCTCATACATCAACATATATCACATCACGTTTTGGCCATACCACATCACAACATGCCCTGCAAAAACAAGTTAGACGTCCTCTACTTTGTTGTTGCAAATTTTACATGGCTGCTATGGGCAACTAGCAAGAACCATTCTTACCTATGCAAAGCCACAACAGTGATAATAAAGTTGCCTTTTAATCTTCTATAAGGACCGCCTTTGTCAAATTAGATTCAACTAAAGTAGGAGAGACAGACACCCGCTAGCCACCTTATGCAAAACAAGTTGCATGTTAGTCGGTGGAACCGGTCTCATGTGCGAGGACATGTAAGGTTGGTCCGAGCCACTTCATCCCACGATACCGCCGAATCCAAATAAGACAAGAGAGGTAAGCAATTTGAGCATCAACGCCCACAACTCTTTGTGTTCTACTCATGCATATACATCTACGCATAGACCTAGCTCATGATGCCATTGTAGGGGAACGAAGCATGAAAATAAAAAAAAATCCTACGAACACCCAAGATCTATCTACGAGAAGCATAGCAACGAGAGGGGAGAGTGTGTCTACGTACCCTCGTAGACCAAAAGTGGAAGCCTATATAACACAGTTGATGTAGTAGTACTCTTCGTGATCCGATCACGATCCAACCGATCTAGTGCCGAATGGACGACACCTTCGAGTTTAGCACACGTGTGACTCAATGACGTCTCCTCCTTGATCCAGCAAGAGAAGGTGAAGAAGTAGATGGGATCACAACCAGCACGACGGCGTGGTGGTGATGGTGGTGGTGGAGCTAGTTCAGCAGGGCTTCGCCAAGCGCTACTAGAACAAGGACGGAGGAACTATGGAGTAACGGGAGAGAGAGGGGTGCCAAGGGCTTGGTATGTGTAGGATCGAAAGTATATCTAGAGGGGGGTGATTAGACTACTTGACCAAATAAAAATCTAACCTTTTCCCAATTTTTATTGTGGGTAGATTTTAGCAATTACCACAAGTCAAGCAATCAACCTACACATGCAATTCTAAGAGTGTAGCAGCGGAAAGTAAAATATTGCATATGAAGGTAAAGGGAAGGGTTTGGAAAAGACAAATGCAATGGAAACACGAAGATTTTTGGCGTGGTTCCGATAGGTGGTGCTATTATACATCCACGTTGATGGAGACTTCAACCCACGAAGGGTAACAGCTGCGGGAGTCCACGGAGGGCTCCACCCACGAAGGGTCCACGAAGAAGCAACCTTGTCTATCCCACCATGGCCATCGCCCATGAAGGACTTGCCTCACTCGGGTAGATCTTCACGAAGTAGGTGATCTCCTTGCCCTTACAAACTTCTTGGTTCAACTCCACATCATGTCGGAGGCTCCCAAGTGACACCTAACCAATCTAGGAGAAACCACTCTCCAAAAGGTAATAGATGGTGTGTTGATGATGAACTCCTTGCTCTTGTGCTTCAAATGATAGTCTCCCAACACTCAACTCTCTCTCGCAGATTTGGATATGGTGGAAAGATGATTTGATTGGAAAAGCAACTTGGGGAAGGCTAGAAATCAAGATTCTTGTGGTAGGATTGGAATATCTTGATCTCAACACATGAGTAGGTGGTTCTCTCTCAGAAAATGTATGGTGGAAGTGTAGGCACGTTCTAATGGCTATCTCACAAATGGAGAAGGGGGTGGAGGGGTATATATAGCCTCCACACAAAATCCAACCGTTACACACACCCATCTCGGTGAGATCGAATGATTAAACTGAATGGCACCGATTAGTTCAAAATGTGAACATTAGGAATCTTGATGGCACCGACTGGAACAACTTGGTGAGACCGATGTGCTATGGATTAGGTCAAACCTCATCTCAGTGGCGTTGATTGCATCAACTCGATGAGACCGAAGTGAAGCAACAGGGCAACGGAGAATTGGTCAAGCCAACTCGGTGAGACCGATTGCATAACTTGGTGAGACCGAAATAAATGCAACAAGACACATAGTGTTGGCAAGGCTATCTCGGTGAGACCGAGACCCGTATCGGTGAGACCGAACTGTTAGGGTTTCTGGCTGTGGCTATGTCATATGAACTCGGTGGCACGAGATAGAAAGAATCGGTGGGGTCGAGTTAGAGTTTAGGGTTTTGACATATTTGGATGGAGAAAGGGATTGAGGGTTTTGGAGCAATATCACTAAGCATTTGAGCAAGCAAGCCATTAAGTAACACCTCATCCCCTTTTAATAGTATTTGCTTTCCTATGGACTCAATGTAATCTTGGATCACTAAAATAAAGATGAGGAGTCTTGAGCTTTTGCCAATATATGTCCTTAGCATTTTGCGGGGTCCACATCTCTAGTCCATGCCATGCCATTCATTGAACTTCCTAAAATATTTATCTTGAATGGATATTAGTTCAATGAGCTATATGTTGTTATGAATTACCAAAACCACCCGGGGATTAGTTGCACTTTCAATCTCCCCCTTTTTGGTAATTGATGACAACATATAGATCAAAGCTTCGACAAATGATAAAATGAATGAAATTCATCATCACTTTGAGAAGTATGTGATTAGCAAAAGCTCCCCCTAAATTTATGCATTATTTGAAATTTGCATTTGAATGCAAATGCACAATCGATTAGGATCATGGGTCACTCTTCCATGTCACATACATCTTGGTGGAGCGCACAAAATAATAAGAATGAAATATCATGCACACATCACCAAGGATACAAGTGAATGATCATACACAATAATCATAAAGATAGGCATATAAGCACGACATTAAATATCATATGATCAATCACACAACCACATAAAGTATATCACAAGCATAAAGTAATAAGTAGCACCAATCAAACGAACGAAGTAGCAACTGGCAATAAAAACCAAGCAAGCAAAAGAGCGAGACACACTCTCTCTCGAAGCCTATGATCTATACATTTTCTCCCCCTTTGGCAACAAGTTACCAAAAAGCTTGAAAACATATAGTGCTATACGGCACTCTAGGAATGATCTCCGGGAGCTCCTGAAGGGGTCTTCTGGCTTGTTGCTTGATACGTCCATTTTGCATCATGCTTTTATGTTGATATTTATTGCATTATGGGTTTTTATTTCACATTATGGTACAATACTTATGCCTTTTCTCTCTTATCTTACAAGGTTTACACAAAGAGGGAGAATGCCGGCAGCTGGAATTTTGGACCGGAAAGGAGCAAATCTGATATACCTATTCTGCACAACTCCAAAAGCCCTGAAAATTTACGGAGAATTATTTTGGAATATATAAAAATTATTGGGCGAAGAAACTACTAAAGGGGACCCACCAGGTGGCCACAAGCCTGGGGGGCATGCCCTACCCCCCAGGGCGCGCCCCCAGGGCTTGTGGCCCCCCTGGCCAACGTCTAGTGCCCCTCTTCTACTATATGAAAGGTTTTGACCTAAAAAAATAAGAAGGAAGCTTTCGGGATGAACCACCACCGTCTCGAGGTGGAACTTGGGTAGGAGCAATCTAGGGCTCCAGCAGAGCGATTCTGCCGGGGAAACTTCCCTCCCGGAGGGGGAAACCGAAGCCATCGTCATCACCAATGATCATCTCATCATGGGAGGGTCAATCTTCATCAACATCTTCACTAGCACCATATCCTCTCAAACCCTAGTTCATCTCTTGTATTCAATCTTTGCCTCAAAACCTCAGGTTGGTACCTGTAGGTTGCTAGTAGTGTTGATTACTCTTCGTAGTTGATGCTAGTTGGTTTATTTGGTGGAAGATCATATGTTCAGATCCTTAATGATATTTATTACCCATCTGATCTAGAACATGAGCATGCTTTGTGAGTAGTTACGTTTGTTCCTGAGGACATGGGAGAAGTCTTGTTATAAGTAATCATGTGAATTTGGTATTCGTTTGATATTTTGATGAGATATGTGTTGTCTTTCCTCTAGTGATGTTATGTGAACGTTGACTATATGAAACTTCACCATGATTTTGGCCTAGGGGAAGGCATTGGGAAGTAATAAGTAGATGATGGGTTGCTAGAGTGACAGAAGCTTAAACCCTAGTTTATGCGTTGCTTCGTAAGGGGCTGATTTGGATCCACATGTTTCATGCCATTGTTAGATTTATCTTAATTCTTCTTTCGTAGTTGCGGATGCTTGCAAGAGGGGTTAATCATAAGTGGGAGGCTTGTCCAAGTAAGGACAGCACCCAAGCATCAGTCCACCCACATATCAAATTATCAAAGTAACGAACGTGAATCATATGAGCATGATGAAAACTAACTTGACAATAATTCCCATGTGTCCTCTGGAGCACTTTGCTTTATACAAGAGTTTGTCCAGGCTTATCCTTTGCTACAAAAAGGATTGGGCCACCTTGCTGCACCTTTGTTACACTTGTCACTTGTTACCCGTTACGAATTATCTTATCACAAAACTATCTGTTACCGATAATTTCAGTGCCTGCTGAAAACCGCTTGTCATTTCCTTCTGCTCCTCGTTGGGTTCGACACTCTTACTTATCGAAAGGACTAAGATAGATCCCCTATACTTGTGGGTCATCAAGACTCTTTTTTGGCGCCATTGCCGGGGAGTGAAGCGCCTTTGGTAAGTGGAATTTGGTAAGGAAACATTTACACTACGTGCTGAAATTTATTGTCACTTGTCACTATGAAAAGTCATCCTTTGAGGGGCTTGTTTGCGGTATCTTCACCTCAACCGGAAGAGCAAAGAGTTGCTCCTCAACCTACTGCACCTACTAAAAATATTTATTATGAAATTCCTTTGGGTATGATAGAGAAACTGCTAGCTAATCCGTATGCAGGAGATGGAACACTACATCCTGGTTTGCATCTAATCTATGTGGATGAAGTTTGTGGATTATTTAAGCTTGCAGGTTTGCCCCGAGGATGAAGTAAAGAAGAAGGTCTTCCCTTTATCTTTGAAGGGAAAGGCATTGACATGGTATAGGCTATGTGATGATATTGGAGCTTGGAATTACAACCGATTGAAATTGGAATTTCATCAGAAGTTTTATCCTATGCATCTGGTTCATCGTGATCGGAATTATATATATATAATTTTTGGCCTCGTGAAGGAGAAAGTATCGCTCAAGCTTGGGGGAGGCTTAAGTCAATGTTATATTCATGCCCCAATCATGAGCTCTCAAGAGAAATTATTATTCAGAATTTTTATGCTCGGCTTTCTCGTAATGATCAATCCATGCTCGATACTTCTTGTACTGGTTCTTTTATGAAGAAGACTATTGAATTCAAATGGGATCTCTTGGAAAGAATTAAATGCAACTCTGAAGATTGGGAGCTCGACGAAGGTAAGGAGTCGGGTATAAACCTTAAGTTTGATTGTGTTAGATCTTTTATGGATACCGATGCTTTTTGTGAATTTAGCACTAAATATGGACTTGACTCTGAGATAGTAGCTTCTTTCTATGAATCATTTGCTACTCATGTTGATCTCCCTAAGGAGAAGTGGTTTAAATATCATCCTCCCATTGAAGTAAAAATAGTAGAACCCACTAAAGCTGAAGAAGAAGAAACCATTACTTATAATGTTGATCCAGTTATTCCTACTGCTTATATTGAGAAACCACCTTTTCCTGTTAGGATAAAAGAACATGCTAAAGCTTCAGCTGTGGTCCATAAGATTTATACTAGAACACCTACACCCCCTGAACAAATTAAAGTTGAACCAAGTATCACTATGGTTAAAGATCTCTTGGTCGATAATATTGATGGGCATGTTATTTATTTCTATGATGAAGCTGCTAGAATTGCTAAACCTGATGAAAAGGATAAACATAGACCTGTTGTTGGCATGCATGTTGTCTCTGTTAAAATTGGAGATCATTATTATCATGGATTATGTGATTTGGGTGCTAGTGTGAGTGCAATTCCTTTTACTTTATATCAAGAAATTATGAATGATATTGCACCTGCTGAAATAGAGGATATTGATGTTACTATTAAGCTTGCTAATAGAGATACTATATCACCAATGGGGATCGTTAGAGATGTTGATGTCTTGTGTGGGAAAATAAATACCCTACTGATTTTCTAGTTCTTGGTTCCCCACAAGATGATTTTTGTCCCATTATATTTGGTAGACCTTTTTTGAACACTATTAATGCTAAAATAGATTGTGAGAAAGAAATTGTTAGCGTAAGTTTCGGGGATGTGTCTCATGAGTTTAATTTCTCCAAATTTCGTAGACAACCTCGTGATAAAGAATTGCCTAGTAAATATGAAATTATTGGTCTTGCTTCTATTGTCGTGCCTCCTACTGATCCTTTAGTATAGTATTTTCTGGACCATAAAAATGACATGTTCATGAATGAAAGAAATGAAATAGATGAGATATTCTTAAAAAAGTGCCTGTTTTGAAACACAATTTGCCTGTTGAGACTCTTGGAGATCCTCCACCATCCAAGAGTGATCCCATGTTCGATCTTAAACAATTACCTGATACTTTGAAATGTGCTTATCTCGATGAAAAGAAGATATATCCTGTTATTATTAGTGCTAACCTTTCAGAGCATAAAGAAAGAAAATTACTAAAAACTCTAAGGAAGCACCGTGTAGCTATTGGATATACTCTTGATGATCTTAAGGGCATTAGTCCCAGTCTATGTCAGCATAAAATTAATATGGAACCTGATGCTAAACCAGTCGTTGATCACCAACGATGGTTGAATCCTAGAATGAAAGAAGTGGTAAGGAATGAAATATTAAAGCTTCTGGAAGCAGGTATAATCTATCCTATTGCTGATAGTAGATGGGTAAGTCCTGTTCATTGTGTCCTGCTACTTCTTGAGCTTGCGTTGATTTTTCCCTTGAAGAGGAAAGGGTGATGCAGCAAAGTAGAGTTAAGTATTTCCCTCAGTTAAGAACCAAGGTATCAATCCAGTAGGAGGCACAAGCAAGTCTCCAATCTATGCACCTGCACAAACTAACAAACACTTGCACTCAACGCGAAAAAGGGGTTGTCAATCCCTTCACGGTCTCGAACAAGAGTGAGATCTAATAGAGATAGGTATAAAAGATTACTAAAACGTAAAAGAAAGCAAAAAACTAATAAATTGCAGCAAGGTATTTTTGGGTTTTTTGGTTTATAGATCTGAAAATATATGATGGAAAATAGACCCGGGGGCCATAGGTTTCACTAGAGGCTTCTCTCTTGAAGATATACGATGGGTGAAAACAAATTACTGTTGAGCAATTGATAGAAAAGCGCAAAGTTATGACGATATCTAAGGCAATGATCATGAATATAGGCATCATGTCTGTGACAAGTAGACCGAAAAGATTCTGCATCTACTACTATTACTCCACACATCGACCGACTCCTGCCTGCATCTAGAGTATTAAGTTCATAAGAATAGAGCAACGCTTTAAGTAAGATGACATGATGTAGAGGGATAAACTCAAATAATATGATATAAACCCCATATTTTTATCCTCGATGGCAACAATACAACACGTGCCTCGCTACCCCTTCTGTCACTGGGTGAGGACACTGCAAGATTGAACCCAAAACTAAGCACCTCTCCCATTGCAAGAAAAACCAATCTAGTTGGCCAAACCAAACCGATAGTTCGAAGAGAAATACAAAGATATCTTAATCATGCATAAAAGAGTTTAGAGAAGACTCAAATAATATTCATAGATAATCTGATCATAAATCCAAAATTCATCGGATTTCAACAAACTCACCGCAAAAAAATATTACATCGAATAGATCTCCAAGAACATCGAGGAGAACATTGTATTGAAGATCAAAGAGAGAGAAGAAGCCATCTAGCTGCTAGCTATGGACCCGTAGGTCTGTGGTAAACTACTCACGTATCATCGATAGGGCAGCAAGGTTGATGTAGAGGTCCTCCATGATCGAATCCCCCTCCGGCAGATTGCCGAAAAAGGCCCCAAGATGGGATCTCATGGGAACAGAGGCTTGCGGTGGTGGAAAAGTATTTTGGTGGACGCTTCTGGTGGTTTGGGAATATTTGGGCATTTATAGCTCAAGAATTAGGGTTGGAGGACTACCGAGGGGCCCACAAGCCCTCAGGGCGCCCCCCCTGGGGCGCGCCTTGCAGGCTTGTGGCCTCCTCGGCCATCTTCTGACACCCTCTCCAAGCTCCGTGGATGTCTTCTGGTCCAAGAAAAATCATCGTAAAGTTTTATTCCGTTTGGACTCCGTTTGATATTCCTTTTCTGTAAAACTCAAAAATAAGGAAAAAAACAGAAACTGGCACTGGCACTGGGCTCTAGGTTAATAGGTTAGTCCCAAAAATAATATAAAATAGCATATTAATGCATATAAAACATCCAAAACAGATAATATAATAGCATGGAACAATAAAAAATTATAGATACGTTGGAGACTATCAAGCATCCCCAAGCTTAATTCCTGCTCGTCCTCGAGTAGGTAAATGATAAAAACAGAATTTTTGATGTGGAATGCTACCTAACATATTTATCAATGTAATCTTCTTTATTGTGGCATGAATGTTTAGATCCATAAGATTCAAAACAAAAGTTTAATAATGACATAAAAAATAATACTTCAAGCATACTAATAAAGCAATCATGTCTTCTCAAAATAACATGGCCAAAGAAAGTTATCCCTACAAAATCATATAGTCTGGCTATGCTCCATCTTCATCACACAAAATATTTCATCATGCACAACCCCGATGACAAGCCAAGCAATTGTTTCATACTTTTAGTGTTCTCAAACTTTTCCAACTTTCACACAATACATGAGCGTGAGCCATGGATATAGCACTATAGGTGGAATAGAATATTGTGGTTGTGGAGAAGAAGAAAAGAAGGAGAAAGTCTCACATCAACTAGGCAAATTAATGGGCTATGGAGATGCCCATCAATTGATATCGATGCAAGTGAGTAGGGATTGCCATGCAACGGATGCACTAGAGCTATAAGTGTATGAAAGCTCAAAAAAGAAACTAAGTGGGTGTGCATCCAACTTGCTTGCTCATGAAGACCTAGGGCAATTTTGAGGAAGCCCGTCATTGGAATATACAAGACAAGTTCTATAATGAAAAATTCCCACTAGTATATGAAAGTGACAAAATAGGAGACTCTCTATCATGAAGATCATGGTGCTACTTTGAAGCACAAGTGTGGAAAAAGGATAGTAACATTGTCCCTTCTCTCTTTTCTCTCATTTTTTTAATTGGCTTCTTTGGCCTCTTTTATTTTTTTGTAAAGTCCGGAGACTCATCCCAACTTGTGAGGGAATCATAGCTTCCAGCATCCTTTCCTCACATGGGACAATGCTCTAATAATGATGATCATCACACTTTTATTTACTTACAACTCGATACTAGAACAAGATATGACTCTATATGAATGCCTCCGGTGGTGTACCGGGATGTGCTATGATCAAGAGTGACATGTATAAAAAATATGAATGGTGGCCTTGCCACAAATACTATGCCAACTACATGATCATGCAAAGCAATATGACAATGATGGTGCGTGTCATAATAAACGGAACGGTGGAAGTTGCATGGCAATATATCTCGAAATGGCTATGGAAATGCCATAATAGGTAGGTATGGTGGCTGTTTTGAGGAAAATATATGGTGGGTTTAATGCACCAGCGAAAGTTGCGCGGTACTAGAGAGGCTAGCAATGGTGGAAGGGTGAGAGTGGTTATAATCCATGGACTCAACATTAGTCATAAAGAACTCACATACTTATTGCAAAAATTATTAGCTATCAAAACAAAGTACTAAACACATGCTCCTAGGGGGATAGATTGGTAGGAAAAGACCATCGCTCGTCCCCGACTGCCACTCATAAGGAAGACAATCAAAAAATAAATCATGCTCCGACTTCATCACATAACGGTTCACCATACGTGCATGCTACGGGAATCACAAGATTTAACACAAGTATTTCTACCAATCCACAATTACTCACTAGCACGACTCTAATATCACCATCTTTATATCTCAAAACAAATGCAAGGAATCAAACTTCTCATCTTATTCAATGCTCTTTATATGAAAGTTTTTATTATATCCCTCTTGGATGCCCATCATATTAGGACTAAATTCATAACCTAAGCAAATTACCATGCTGTTCAAAGACTCTCAAAATAATATAAGTGAAGCATGAGAGTTCAACAATTTCTATAAAATAAAGCCACCGCCGTGCTCTAAAAAGATATAAGTGAAGAACTAGAGCAAACTGCCTAGCTCAAAAGGTATAAGTGAAGCACATAGAGTATTCTAATAAATTCACGATTAATGTGCGTCCCTATAAAAAGGCGTGTACAGCAAGGATGATTGTGGCAAACTAAAAAGCAAAGACTCATATCATACAAGACGCTCCAAGCAAAACACATATCATGTGGTGAATAAAAATATAGCCCCAAGTAAATTTACCGATGGATTGAAGACAAAAGAGGGGATGCCATCCGGGGCATCCCCAAGCTTAGATGCTTGGTTGTCTTTGAATATTACCTTGGGGTTCCTTGGGCATCCCCAAGCTTAGGCTCTTGCCACTCCTTATTCCGTTGTCCATCAAATATTTACCCAAAACTTGAAAACTTCACAACACAAAACTCAACAGAAAACTCATAAGATCCGTTAGTATAATAAAATAAATCACCACTTTAGGTACTGTTGTGAACTCATTATTTATTTATATTAGTGTAATATCTACTGTATTCCAACTTCTCCATGGTTCATACCCCCCGATACTACCCATAGATTCATCAAAATAAGCAAACAACACATAGAAAACAGAATCTGTCAAAAACAGAATAGTCTGTAGTAATCTGGAAATTTCGTATACTTCTGTAACTCCAAAAATTCTGAAAAATTAGGACAATTTAGGAAATTTGTATATAAGTCTTTTGTAAAAGCATCAGATCAAAAGCACATTTCTGTGATTTTTTAAATTTCTAGCAATGAGTGCAAAAGTTTCTGTTTTTCAGCAAGATCAAATCAACTATCACCGTAGACCATCCCAAAGGTCTTACTTGGCTCAAACACTAATTAAAACACCAAAACACAATTACTGCAGAGGTAATAATGTGTATTTATTGAAAAACAGAACCAAAATCAAAAAACATAAAAATAAAATTGGGTTGCCTCCCAACAAGCGCTATTGTTTAACGCCCCTAGCTAAGCATAAAACATAGATCTAGGTTTGTCATCTTTGGTATGCAAACCATAAGTAGCCCTCATAATAGATTCATATGGCAACCTAATTTTCTTTCTTGGGAAGTGTTCCATGCCCTTCCTTAATGGAAATTGAAATCTAATGTTTCCTTCTTTCATATCAATAATTGCACCAATCGTTCTAAGGAAAGGTCTACCAAGAATAATAGGACATGTAGGATTGCAATCTATATCAAGCACAATAAAATCTACGGGCACATAATTCCTATTTGCAACAATATGAACATCATTAATTCTTCCCATATGTTTCTTAATAGTGGAATCCGCTAGATGCAAATTCAAAGAACAATCATCAAATTCACGGAAACCTAGCACATCACATAAAGTTTTTGGAATAGTGGAAACGCTAGCACCCAAATCACACAAATCATTGCATTCATAATATTTAATTTTAATCTTAATAGTAGGTTCCCACTCATCATAAAGCTTTCTAGGGATAGAAACTTCCAACTCAAGTTTTCTTCAAAAGATTTCATCATAGCATGAACGATATGTTTAGTAAAAGCTTTATTTTGATTGTAAGCATGAGGTGAATTTAACATGGATTGCAACAAGGAAATACAATCTACCAAAGAGCAATTATCATAATTAAATACCTTGAAATCCAACAGAGTGGGTTCATCGCTACTTAAAGTTTTGACCTCTCCAATCCCACTTATATCAATTTTTCATTAAGATCTTTAAACTCCAAATTATTGGGACGCCTTCTAGCTAAAGTTGACTCATATCCAGTCCCATATTTATCAAGATTTATATTAGAAAACAAATATTCAATAGGAGTCACAACAATCACTTTAAGATCTTCATCGTTATTTTCACAAAAACTAGAAGAACACGATTTTACAAACCAATCTCGTTTAGCACGCATCCTAGCGGTTCTTTCTTTACATTCATCCATAGAAATTTTAATAGCTTTCAGAGATTCATTAATATCATGCTTGGGTGGCATAGATCTAATCTTTAAAGAATCAATCTCAAGAGAAATTCTATCAACTTTCCTAGCCAAATCATTAATCTTAAGAAATTTTTCTTCTACCATAGCATTAAAATTCTTTTGAGAATTAATGAAATCTTTAATATTGTTCTCAAGATCAGAGGGTATTTTATTATAATTTCCATATGAATTGTTGTAGGAATTACCATAATTATTAGAGGAATTACTAGGAAATGGCCTAGGGTTGAAATTACCTCTATACATGTTGTTACCAAAATTGTTCCTACCAACAAAATTCACATCCATAGATTCATTATTATTCTCAATCAAAGTGGACAAAGGCATATCATTAGGATCAATAGGAGCACTCTTACTAGCAAATAATTTCATAAGTTCATCCATCTTTTCACTCAAAGTATTAATTTCTTCAATCGCATGCACTTTTTTACTAGTGGAAGATCTTTCGGTATGCCATTGAGAGTAATTGGCCATAATATTATCTAGGAGTTTAGTAGCTTATCCTAATGTAATTTCCATTAAAGTACTTCCCGCGGCGGAATCTAAAAAGATTTCTAGATGCAAAATTCAATCCAGCATAAAAAAATTGTATGATCATCCATAAACTTAAACCATGAGTAGGGCAATTTCTTATCATTAATTTCATCCTCTCCCAAGATTGTGCAACATGTTCATGATTGTCGGTGCAACAAACCCTGGGTCTGTTGCCCAGACTATGCACAGGCATGCGGACGAGATTGAAGCACCAACCCTAGTCAAAATACAAGGGACTAAGAGGTTCAAAGGACTAACATGCAGATCAGAGGGACCAAGATCAAGCCAGAAAAGCGAGACACCATCAGGAGAAGGGCCTCCTTTGCCGGGCAGGCAAGCTCGGCAAGGGGCGAGGCCACCCTCGGAAGACGACGTCCCGGCAGGGCCTGCCGGGGCACACGGAGGCAAAACCACCTCACCAACTACTCCACCATGACCCACGTCGTCAATCAGTGCGGTGTCAAACCGCGGAGTGACTAAATGGCAGCCATTCACCACATGGCAGCCTCTCCCTATAGGAAACACCTGCAGATGACACTCGTCCTGCGACATGTCAAGCGAGCAGGCGTGGAGCTGGCGAGATAGCCCGGCAAGCCTTGTCGGGCAACCAACGATGTGACGTTGAGCGGTGCATTTAATGCGCCCTGTCAGCCCGCAGAGTTAGGTATGATAGCACTGTTTGCTATCTTATCAGTGCATAATGATTGTTTTGCCATTGTGGTGACCCCTTAATCTATAAAAGGAGGCCCATGGCAACCGTAGAGAGGGTTAGAAGGTTGGATAACTCAGACCCCCATACGCACATAGCCACTGCCGCCCTGAGGCAACCCTTGCCGGGTAAGTGTACTACGCTCCGCTACCACCTTTCCACCATCAATCCACCAAAGCAGGAGTAGGGTTTTACGCCTCATGGCGGCCCGAACCTGGGTAAAAATGCCTGTGTGATCTCTGCCGTGCTGCCACACGCTCGTCTGCTCTTTGTGCAATGCGATGCCCCCCTGCCGAACCAGCAAGGGGCCTTCTGATCCCATAGGTGGCCGTGGTTTCCCGCGACATCTTTGGCGCGCCAGGTAGGGGGACTGCTTGCGCGAACCTGAAGGCATGTGTAGCGCGTCACCTTCATCACCATTAGCATCTTCGATGACGCCATCGACCATGGCGCCCAAGAAGAAACCTGGTTCTTCGGCTCATCCTTCCACCTCGAAGGCTCTGCCGCCCGCGGCCTCTAACGTTGCGGGGGGTGCGGAGACACGCGAGGATGCGGACGCTGCTGGGGATGTGGTCGGAGCAGGCGGCACCGTCACCACTTCCCCCGTG
This sequence comes from Thinopyrum elongatum, assembly GCA_011799875.1. Taxonomy (NCBI): domain Eukaryota; kingdom Viridiplantae; phylum Streptophyta; class Magnoliopsida; order Poales; family Poaceae; genus Thinopyrum; species Thinopyrum elongatum. Next base: position 284,019,442 of record CM022301.1, read on the forward strand.
GCCGACGCAGGAGCAGGAGACATCGGAGGAGAGCAGCATCAGCAACATCCCGACGGCCACGCTCCACAAGGTCCGGGTGAAGGGGTTACTCCATCTGTGCCCCTTCCGCCCGCCGACGGGCACAGCCGCAGCAACGGCTCTCGGGACGGGGCGAATCGCCGCCCTCCGACCGCTCCCACCACGGGTGCGGTCGTAGCGCGTGCACCTCCCCCGGGACGGGTCGACCAAGCCGCTGCGCCCGACGGAGCCACTGGCCCTCGAGCGCCTTCGCCACACCACCCTGCCATCCAGGTGGTTGCCCCGCAGCAGCGGGGGTGCAGTGCTGCCGCCACTGGCACCGTCAGGAGCCGAGCGATGGTGCGATCGACTTCATCATCACCCATGCCAAGTACAGCCTCGGAGGCCATGGCGCGGGCTCAGCTACTGCTGAGGTTTCCGCCAATGGCCGAGCAAATGGTTGAATGGTGTGCCACCATCCAAAGTCTGCTCGGGTTTGCCAAAGCTGGGGGCTCACGGTGAGATGGCCCGCCATGGCCGCCCCAAGCGACAGCAACAGCTCATGTTGCTGACCGTACAGAAGGGGCCGTTCCCACGGTGCAGTCCCTGCCATGGCAGCCAGCGCGAGGCGCAACAGAATCAAGACCCCGACGACGTCTCAATGGCCTCTTCTGACCCTCGAGCGCGTCCAGGCCAACGACGAGCCCCGGAGGATAGGCGGAGAGGAGACACGCGCGTCGTTGTTGAGCAACGCCGCGATGACCTCCACCAGACCGATGGGTGCGATGGCCCCGGCGTCGACGAGCCCACGCTCAGTATTGGCGGGTGCCTACCTTTCGAGGTTGGCTGCCCTGCCTTTACCCGTGAGCTGCGGCAACTCCGTTGGCCGTCCGTTCACACATTCAAGCCAGAGATACCTGAGAAGTACGATGGGAGGCTGAACCCGGCAGAGTTCCTGAGCATCTACACCATCGCTGTTCAGGCTGCCGGAGGAAGAGATGAGAAGGTGTTCGCCAACTACTTTCCTTTGGCCCTCAAGTCCAATGTGAGGTCTTAGCGGATGCACCTGCCGGAGAACTCCATTTCGTCATGGGCAGACCTGTGCCATGAGTTCATCGGTGCCTTCACCGGTGGCCACCAAGAGCCGGGCTAACCCAGCGACTTGCAGCTTCTCCAACAGAAGGAAGGAGAGACCCTCCATAAGTATTTACAGAGATTCAGCAAAGTTCATAGAAATATCCCAAATATTCATCCGGCAGCCGTGATAGCCGCCTTCCAGTCCAATGTGCGCAACCGCCGGATTCGTTCCAAGATGAACGTACGGTTGCCCAAGACTATGAAGGAGCTCTACACGTTGGTGGATAAGTGTGCTCGGATGGAGGAGGGAAGAAAGTTGCCCGGAGAGGAAGATTGCACCAATATTGATTCAGAGGATGAGGATGAATCAACCAGTCAGAAGAAGAGAAAGAAGCGCAGTAAGAAGCGAAGGGATAAGGCAGTAATGACTGTTGAAGGATCGGGTACGCCTAGTACCGGCAAGAAGGCCAAAGCTGAGGCCCCCGGCAAGGAAGCTGCCGTGTGCACTGACTGCCGGGAAGCCGTTGCTGCCGAGAAAGCCGGGAAAGGTGATGGGCCATATTGCAAGATTCATCGGACCAAGGGCCACGACCTTCAAGAGTGTTATCAGGTTGAGCAGCTTGTCAAAAGACAAAAAGCAGAGTATGAGAAGCGTGACAAGGAAAAGGGTCAGAATGTTGCTGGCGGCAAGGGCCGAGGTGGTGAAGTAAATCGCCCTGGCAAACCCTTTCGGAACCAAGGAAACCCCGCCAGAGGTCGAGAGAAGGAAGCCTATGGTGATGAGAGTGATGGAGGGGATGAAGAGGAAACTAGTGAGCAAGAGTTTCGGAAGGCCACCGACGCCCTGTGCATTGACGGGGGTGCATCTCTGCACACCTCCCACCACCAACTCAAGCAGTGGGCGCGAGAAGTCAATGACGTGGAGCCAGCGCCCGAGGCTCGGAAGCCGCTCAAGTGGTCCCATATGCCCATCATCTTTGACGAGGAGGATCATCCTAGCCATACCACTGCGGTGGGGTGTTTGCCATTGTTGGTCTCCCCAACAATCTGCAACCTCAAGGTCACGAAGATGTTGGTGGACGGCGGGGCCGGGTTGAATCTGATTTCCCCAGCAGTTATCAGCAAGCTTCAGATAGCAGAGGAAGAGATGGAGGTTACCGGCACATTTCAAGGAGTTAATCCCGGCAGGAGCCATCCTAAGGGAAAGATCACGTTGCCGGTAACGTTTGGGGGAGAACTGAACTACCGGACTGAGAGGATTGTGTTTGATGTGGTTGATCTCCCCTTGCCATACAATGGGATTCTTGGACGCCCGGCCCTGGCTAAGTTCATGGCGGCATATCACTATGCCTACAACACCTTGAAGATGCCTGGGCCACTAGGAGTCATCACCATCCCATCAGATGAGAAGGATGCAATCATTTGTGTGGACAAGATGTACCAGGATGCGGTCACAGTAGAGGCAGTGGCAGCAGCAGCTCCCGCTAAGGAAAGCAAAGGAAGGAAGAGGGATTGCAGGGACTCCGGCAAAGTCCGAGAAGCGTGCCCCCACCGAGTGCACGACACCCGTTGACGACGTGCCGGAGTGTTCCAATGGCAAGAGATCCAAGGTCGCTGCGCCCCAAGTGAAGAAGGTCCCGGCAGGGCTGGCTGGCGTTGATGGTACTTTCACTATCAGCGCCACCCTCGATGACAAATAGGAAAGCGCGCTCGTTGCCTTCCTGCGAGCGAATATCGATGTGTTTGCCTGGCAACCATCTGATATCCCTGGTGTTCCCAGGGAGGTAATCAAGCACCACCTTGCTGTCTGCCCACATGCCCGACCTGTCAAGCAGAAAGTATGGAAACAGACCTTGGAGAGGCAGCAGTTCATTGCAGTCCACGTGGTCAGAGGGGTACTGCATCCCACGTGGTTGGCAAACCCAGTGGTAGTCCGGAAGGCTAACGGGAAGTGGAGGCTTTGCATAGATTTCACAGATCTCAACAAGGCTTGCCCGAAGGACCCGTTTCCCTTGCCGCGTATCGATCAGATTGTGGATTCCACTTCAGGTTGTGATTTGCTCTCCTTTCTGGATGCGTATTCTAGATATCACCAGATCTTCATGTCCAAGGAAGATGAAGAGAAGACGTCATTCATCACTCCATGTGGTACGTACTGTTTTGTCCGCATGCCATTCGGATTAAAGAGTGTCGGGTCCACTTTTGCAAGGGCAGTCCAGATTGGTTTTGAGCCACAATTGCACAGAAACATAGAAGCCTATATGGATGATATTGTGGTCAAGACCAAGGATAGGGCCCCCCTTATTCAAGATTTGGAGGAGACGTTTGCTAATCTGCTCAAAATCAAATTGAAGCTCAACCCGGAGAAGTGTGTATTTGGTGTTCCCTCTGGCAAGTTGCTTGGGTTCTTTGCATCCCATCGCGGGATCGAAGCCAATCCCGATAAGATCAAGGCTATCAAGCAGATTCAAGCACAAAGGATAGTTAAGGATGTGAGGCGTCTGACAGGATGCGTTGCCGCGCTAAGCAGATTCATCTCCAAGTCTGCCGAGCGCGCCCTGCCGTTCTTCAAAATTTTGAAGAAGGCAGGACCCATGAAGTGGACCCCAGAAGCAGATGCAGCTTTGCAAGAGTTGAAGGCCTACTTGTCCTCCGTGCCTACCTTGGTCGCTCCCAAACCCCAGGAGCCGTTGCTGCTGTACTTAGCGGCAACCAACCAAGTAGTCAGTGCAGCTTTGGTAGCGCAGCAAGAAGTGGATGAAGTAGAGAGTGAGCAGAGACCGGCAGAGTCAGAGAAGGATCAGGACAGCAATGAGCACGGCAACGAGAGCAACCCCAAGGACGCGGCAAGGAAGAAAGTGGTGCAGTGCCCAGTGTACTTCGTCAGCTCCTTATTACAGGAGGCTAGATCGAGGTACTCTAGCATGCAAAAGTTGATTTTTGGTCTCATCATGGCCTCAAGGAAACTGCGCCACTACTTCCAAGCCCATGAGATCACGGTTGTCACTCGTTTCCCATTGCAACGGATACTCCGAAACCCTGAGGCTACTGACAGAATAGTGGAGTGGGCTTTGGAGTTATCCAGTTTTGGTTTGAAGTTTGATAGCACGTCAACTATTCAGAGCAGGGCATTGGTAGAGTTTATTGCAGAATGGACGCCAACCCCTGATGAGGAAGTGATGGAGACAGCTATCCCCGGCAAGGAATCGCCCCAAGAATGGATTATGTATTTTGATGGTGCTTTTTCCCTACAAGGTGTAGGAGCTGGCGTGCTTCTTGTTGTCCCCTCCGGGGAGCACTTGAGGTACGTCGTCTGAATGCATTTTGCCCGGGAAGAAGCAACCAACAACACAGCAGAATATGAAGGGCTCCTTGCCGGGCTCAGGATTGCAGCTGAATTGGGAATTAAGAAGCTGATCATTTGAGGAGATTCACAGCTTGTGGTGAGACAAGTTAACAAGGATTACCAAAGTCCATTGATGGAGGCATACGTTGAGGAAGTGAGGAGATTGGAGGAGCACTTTGACGGGTTGCAAACATAGCACATACCCCGTGCGGAAAACAGCATAGCTGATCATTTGTCAAAGTGTGCTGCGCAGAAGCTCCCTGTGGAACCAGGGACTTTTGTTCTCCATCTCACTCAGCCCTCTGTATCCCTAGCAACAATGGCCCGGAAAAGGAGAAAGTTGGACTCCGGTAAGCCTCTCCCGGTAGAGCCGTCCGCTCCTGGCAGAGACCCTGCCGAAAACAACTCCTCGCAGTCTGCCGGACCACACCCTCCAGCCGGGCCAATGGACCACGTGAACGAGGCATGTGCTCCCGCAGCAGAGGAGGTGCCGCTAGTCCTCGTTGCCGAGCCCCAGGCTCCAACTTGGGCAAGGCACATTGTCCACTTCCTCCAAACCGGAGAGCTTCCCGGCAACCAAGACGAAGCTGAAAAAGTAGCCCGGAGGGCTAGTATGTATCAGTTTGTCGATGACACTCTGTACAGAAGGAGGCCCAACGGTGTGAAATTAAAGTGTGTCTGCCGGGAAGAAGGAAAGGAACTGCTGGTTGAGATACACAAAGGCATGTGCGGCTCCCACATTGGATCAAGGGCACTAGTTGGAAAAGCTTTCCGGCAAGGATTCTATTAGCCCATAGCCCTCCAAGATGCGGTCGAGCAAGTCAGCAAATGTGAAGCCTGCCAGTTCCATTCCAAGAAAACCCACCTGCCTGCCAAAGCTCTTCAAACAATCCCTCTATCATGGCCATTTTCGGTCTGGGGGCTCGATATCCTCGGCCCCTTCCCCCGAGCAATCGGGGGCTTTGAATTCTTGTTTGTTGCTATCGATAAGTTTACAAAGTGGCCGGAAGTGACTGCCGTGAGAAAGGAGACTGCTCAGTCAGCTATCAAGTTCTTGAAAGAATTGGTGTGTCATTTTGGAGTTCCGCCAAGGATCATTACCGACAACGGCACCCAGTTCACGAGTCGCGCCTTCATGCAATATGTTCATGCCCTCGGATGCAAGATCTCATTTGCCTCTGTGGCACACCCCTGGAGCAATGGGCAAGCTGAGAGGGCGAACGCTGAAGTGCTACGTGGACTCAAGACGAGAACCTTTGATACGCTGCAGAAGCATGGCAGGCGGTGGATCGAGGAGCTGCCGGTAGTTCTCTGGTCCCTCAGAACAACACCAAACCGAGCTACCGGGCAGACTCCCTTCTCCCTGGTCTACGTGGCAGAAGCAGTTATCCCCATGGAACTCATTTATGGGTCACCTCGAGTGCTTGCCTACATGAAGTAGCGCAAGATCAGCACCGGTGTGACAACGCTGTGCTACTCGAGGAGAACCGTCTCCGGGCTGCTACATGTGCTGCACGCTATCAGCAAGCCCTGCGTCGCTATCATAGCCGCAGGGTTCACGCCCGGTGTTTAGAGGAAGGTGACCTTGTCCTTAGGCGTGTTCAGTCTGCCAAGGGTACAAACAAGTTCTCACCGAAGTGGGAAGGCCCTTACCGGGTAGTACGAGTCACCAGACCTGGCGCAGTCCGTCTGGAGACCAGAGATGGCATTCAGTTGCAAAACTCATGGAATATTGAGCATTTCCGCAAGTTCTACCTGTAAGGCGCGGCTGTCGGGCCCTGCCCGGCAGCCACCCTTTTGTACAGGCCTTGCCTCAGCTGCATGTAACCCCTTGTATAAAGCCAGGGCGATGACCCTGTGCAAGAGAAAATAAAGAAGCGCTGTGGGGGGCCTCCGACCAAGATTGCATGCATGCATGAGCATTCCAAGATCACTGCATAAGCATTTCATGAGCATTTGCATATGCATATAGATAGGATCGCATCCTGCATTCATCTCATCCGCATGAAGCTGTAGGTTCCTGCCGTGAAGTTGGCTTTGACGAGGAGTTGAGAAGATTGCCCGACACTGCGATCCCCGGCAAGCCAAATAGATAAGTTCTACCTCCTGTCCATTAGTGTTCTGTAAGTTATAACTTGTGCATAAGAAAACCCCGCCACTCTTTTGAGACTTAGGTGCTCCCATCCCTGACTCGAACGTTGCTTCGGACAGGATGGTCGTAGTGGCCTTTGGTAAAAAGAAGTTGGCGGGGGGCTGGCCCCTTTGCCTGTTGCCCGGTAGACACAGCTCTCCGGCAGACAGAAAAGGTGCCGGCAGGATAGCCTGCCGGGGAAAACTCGTTTATTTACACTAAAGAGGCATCTCGCCTCTGCATGGACATACACATGCACGGGTTCCCGGCAAGGTTCATCATTTTCATTAATATGCTGATACAAGTACAAGCATTACAGAACACAAACATGGACTCGAGAAATTACATTATTTGAATTAAAATTTGGCAAGTGCCTGCAGATTTAAGATTGAAAAAAAGATAAGTGCCCCGTAATGCCCTTTCTTGTCCCTCTCCTCCTAGGCACGGCCGTCGAAGGCGAGGAGGGCAAAAGGAGTGCCTGGGCAGGAGCCCAGCCTGCCCCCCTCGGGCTCCGGGAGAGGTAGCCCGACGGGAGCGGGAGCACCGGGGAACGCGTCGGTGGAGAGCACGGTGGAGGCGACCCATCGACCACCGCCACCAGGGCCAGCAAGACATGGCAGGGCTAACGGAGCTGCAGCCCGAGAGGAAGCCTGCCGGGGTCCAGCTGGAGGACTGCTGGAGGAGCCCGGGAGCACCATCCCCACCTCTACATCCAACTCCCCGGCAAATCGCAGTGCCGGGAAGGAGATGCGGATGCAGATGATGGTGCTGTCGCCTGATGAAGATGGTGCGGGCGGCGATCAGCCGGAGTCAGAGTCGTCGCTCCCCGCCCCGCTGCCGTCGTCATCGCCGTCACTGTCCTCCTTGTCGCTTCCGCTCGAGGAGGAGCTTTCGTCGTCAGTCGAGCTCTCCGCGCAGCACCCTAAGCGACCTCCCGAGCGCCCGAAGATCTTAACGGAGAGCAGGCCGCTCTCCATTAATTGGAACTGGAGGACGTGCCCCTCCGAGAAGCCGTGGGCACGGGCGAAAGTCTTCCAGCCACGGCAAAGGTACATGACGTGAGGGGCAGGGAAGTCGACATCAACCCACATGCTGCCGTTCCCACAGCCCCTCATGTGCAACCTCAGAGCGCGCGGTTGCTCGAGCTCCATCTCCCGCGCAAAGGGAGTTGGAAGGCGAAGATGACCACACAGGGGCTTGTATAGCCTGATGATGAACTCTCGAGGTTGGTCCCCGACGTGGCCTTCCATCGGGAGAGGAGCCACCGGCGGGGGCGCAGTCAAGGCGCCGCCCCGCCCTCCTCCTCCTCGAGCACCATGGCGACCTCGACCTCGTCCCCTCCCTCCTTCCCTCGCGGCGGGTTCCGCCACCACAGGATCCGGAGGAGGAGGGATGCGCTGTCGAGTAGAAGCCCTCGTCACCGCCGCTGGGGCACCGTCGCGCCCTCGCCCTCTCACCATGGCTAGAAGGGAAGAGTTGCGGAGAAGAAGAAGAAATGTGTGCGGAGAGGCACCGCCCCTGCCCCTTTTTATAGGGGGACGAGGCAGGGGGCCGACTCCTCATACGGGAAATGGCCGCCCCGCTCCTCCAATGCGGCCTCGCTGCACCCTCTGGAGCTCTGAGGATCAAGGCCGACCCTCTGCGCCAACCATCAGCGCTCGGTTTTCGGCCATGGCACTCCTCCCCGTGCCCTCCACATCCACCACCTACCACACCCAATGCATGCGGAACACGTGGCAGGTGCGTGCGAAATGGGAGGCAAGTGGAATGGCAGTTTTCGCCCCATGATCATGGGGCAAGGAGAACCCGCAGGCCACGATCAAAGTTCTTCCACACCATTGGCCTTACACGACATGCGGAGAAACCGGAAACTGGCCCGGAATCAAGGCTAATGAAGAAGCAAAGAAGACCTCAAGAGACCAGCCTCTTCAGCGACCCCGCCTGTGCACTTATTAGACCCTACCCCGACAACGCTCGGCAGCGCGTTCGGGGCAGGCCCGGGGGCTTCTGTCGGTGCAACAAACCCTGGGTCTATTGCCCAGACTGTGCATAGGCACAGAGACGAGATTGAAGCACCAGCCCAAGTCAGAATACAAGGGACTAAGAGGTTCAAAGGACTAACATGTAGATCAGAGGGACCAAGATCAAGCCAAAAAAGCGAGACACCATCAGGAGAAGGGCCTCCTTTGCCGGGCAAGCGACCTCGGCAAGGGGCGAGGCCACCCCCGGAAGACGACGTCCAAGACGTCCCGGCAGGGCCTGCCGGGGCACACGGAGGCAAAACCACCTCACCAACTACTCCACCACGACCCACGTCGTCAATCAGTGCGGTGTCAAACCGCGAAGTGACTAAGTGGCAACCATTCACCACATGGCAGCCTCTCCCTACAGGAAACACCTGCAGATGACACCCGTCCTGCGACGTGTCAAGCGAGCAGGCGTGGAGCTGGCGAGATAGCCCGACAAGCCTTGCCGGGCAACCAACGATGTGACGTTGAGCGGTGCATTTAATGCGCCCTGTCAGCCCGCAGAGTTAGGTATGATAGCACTGTTTGCTATCTTATCAGTGCATAATGACTGTTTTGCCATTGTGGTGACCCCTTAATCTATAAAAGGAGGCCCATGGCAACCGTAGAGAGGGTTAGAAGGTTGGATAACTCAGACCCCCATACGCGTGTAACCACTGCCGCCCGGAGGCAACCCTTGCCGGGCAAGTGTACTACGCTCCGCTACCACCTTTCCACCATTAATCCACCAAAGCAGGAGTAGGGTTTTACGCCTCACAGCGGCCCGAACCTGGGTAAAAATGCCTGTGTGATCTCTGCCGTGCTGCCACATGCTCGTCTGCTCTTTGTGTAACGTGACGCCCCCCTGCCGAACCAGCAAGGGGCCTCATGGTCCCATAGGTGGCCGTGGTTTCCCGCGACAATGATCAAGTTGCTTAAAATTCATTATATCGTTCCTAAGGGAGATGATCTTAGTGGGAGGAAAATACTTGGAAATAAAAGCATCTTTACACTTGTTCCATGAATCAATACTATTTTTAGACAAAGATGAAAACCAAGTTTTAGCACGATCTCGTAGTGAGAACGGAAATAGTTTCAATTTAACAATATCCTTATCCACATCTTTTTTCTTTTGCATATCACACAACTCAATGAAAGTATTTAGATGGGATGCGGCATCTTCACTAGGAAGGCCGGAAAATTGATCTTTCATAACAAGATTCAACAAAGCGGCATTAATTTCATAAGATTCTGCACTAGTGGTGGGAGCAATCGGAGTACTAATAAAATCATTATTATTAGTATTGGAAAAGTCACACAATTTGGTATTTTCTTGAGACATCGTGACAAGGCAAGCAATCTAACACACGAGCAAACAAAAAGCAAATGAAAAACTTGAACGAAAGAAGGGCGAATAAAAAGGCAATATTTTTGTGTTTTTCTGAAAACGTTTTAGAAGTGGGGGAGAGGAAAATAGGAGGCAAATGGCAAATAATGTAATGCAAGAGATGAGAGTTTATGATGGGTACTTGGTAGGCTTGATGTAGAACCTCCCCGGCAATGGCACCAGAAATTCTTCCTGCTGCTTCTTGAGCTTGCGTTGATTTTTTCCTTGAAGAGGAAAGGGTGACGCAGCAAAGTAGAGATAATTATTTCCCTCAGATAAGAACCAAGGTATCAATCCAGTAGGAGGCACAAGCAAGTCTCCAATCTATGCACCTGCACAAACTAACAAACACTTGCACTCAACGCAAAAACGGGGTTGTAAATCCTTTCACGGTCTCGAACAAGAGTGAGATCTAATAGAGATAGGTATAAACGATTACTAAAACGTAAAACAAAGTAAAAACAAATAAATTGCAGCAAGGTATGTTTGGTTTTTTTTGGTTTATAGATCTGAAAATATATAATGGAAAATAGACCTGGGGGCCATAGGTTTCACTAGAGGCTTCTCTCTTGAAGATAGCATACGGTGGGTGAACAAATTACTGTTGAGCAATTGATAGAAAAGTGCAAAGTTATGACGATATCTAAGGCAATGATCATGAATATAGGCATCACGTCCATGACAAGTAGACCGAAACGATTCTGCATCTACTACTATTACTCCACACATCGACCGACTCCTACCTGCATCTAGAGTATTATGTTCATAAGAACAGAGCAACGCTTTAAGTAAGATGACTTGATGTAGAGGGATAAACTCAAGCAATGTGATATAAACCCCATATTTTTATCCTTGATGGCAACAATACAATATGTGCCTCGCTACCCCTTCTGTCACTGGGTGAGGACACCGCAAGATTGAACCCAAAACTAAGCACCTCTCCCATTGTAAGAAAAACCAATCTAGTTGGCCAAACCAAACCGACAGTTCAAAGAGAAATACAAAGATATCTTAATCTGATCATAAATCCACAATTCATAGATAATCTGATCATAAATCCACAATTCATCGGATCTCAACAAACACACCGCAAAAAAGTATTACATCAAATAGATCTCCAAGAACATCGAGGAGAACATTGTATTGAAGATCAAAGAGAGAGAAGAAGCCATCTAGCTACTAGCTATGGACCCGTAGGTCTGTTGTAAACTACTCATGCATCATTGGTAGGGTAGCAAGGTTGATTTAGAGGCCCTCCATGATCGAATCCCCCTCTAGCAGATCGCGGGAAAAGGCCCCAAGATGGGATCTCACGGGAACTGAGGCTTGCGGCTGCGGAAAAGTATTTTGGTGGATGCTTCTGGTGGTTTGGGAATATTTGGGAATTTGTAGCGCAAGAATTATGGTTGGAGGACTCCCGAGAGGCCCACAAGCCCTCAGGGCACCCCCCTGGGGCGCGCCTAGCAGGCTTGTGGCCTCCTCGGCCATCTTTTGACCCCCTCTCCAAGCTCCGTGGATGTCTTCTGATCCAAGAAAAATCATCGTAAAGTTTTATTCCGTTTGGACTCCGTTTGATATTCCTTTTCTGTAAAACTCAAAAACAAGGAAAAAAACATAAACTGGCACTGGGCTCTAGGTTAATAGGTTAGTTCCCAAAATAATATAAAATAGAATATTAATGCATATAAAACATCCAAAATAGGTAATATAATAGCATGGAACAATAAAAAATTATAGATACGTTGGAGACGTATCATGTCCCTAAGAAAGGGGGTATTACTGTTGTTCCTAATGATAAAAATGAATTGATTCCGCAAAGAATTGTTACAGGTTATAGAATGGTAATTGATTTTAGAAATTGAAAGGATCGAGAAGAGGGGTCTAGAGGGGGGTGATTAGACCCTCAACAAGCAAAAGTAGCAGTTTTTAAGTTCTTCAAGTTGAGGTGGAGTTTTAGCAGAAGTTTAAGCATTCACAATACATTTCAAGCAAGCATGACAAGAGTATGAGCAGCGGAAAGAGTAAAGCATGCAATTTGCAAGAAAGTAAAGGGATGGGATTGGAGTGTGCAAATGCAATGAAGACACAAAGATTTTTGGCGTGGTTCCGATAGGTGGTGCTATCGTACATCCACGTTGATGGAGACTTCAACCCACGAAGGGTAACGGTTGCGCGAGTCCACGGAGGGCTCCACCCATGAAGGGTCCACGAAGAAGCAACCTTGTCTATCCCACCATGGCCATCACCCATGAAGGACTTGCCTCACTCGGGTAGATCTTCACGAAGTAGGCGATCTCCTTGCCCTTACAAACTCCTTGGTTCAACTCCAAATTCTTGTCAGAGGCTCCCAAGTGACACCTAACCAATCTAGGAGACACCACTCTCCAAAAGGTAGTAGATGGTGTGTTGATGATGAACTCCTTGCTCTTGTGCTTCAAATGATAGTCTCCCCAACACTCAACTCTCTCTCACAGATTTGGATATGGTGGAAAGATGATTTGAGTGGAAAGCAAGTTGGGGAAGGCTAGAGATCAAGATTCTTGTGGTTGGATTGGAATGTCTTGGTCTCAACACATGAGTAGGTGGTTCTCTCTCAGAAAATGAGTAGTGGAAGTGTAGGCACGTTCTGATGGCTCTCTCTTGAATAGAGAAGGGGGTGGAGGGGTATATATAGCCTCCACACAAAATCCAACCGTTACACACATTTGACTCAACTCGGTCAGACCGAATGGAAGAACTCGGTGAGACCGATTCAATTCAAAATGTGAACGTTAGGAATCTCGGTGGGACCGATATGATCAACTCGGTGGGACTGATGTGCTAGGGTTAGGGCAAAACCTCATCTCGGTGTGACCGATTGCATGAACTCGGTGAGACCGATTTCAGCAATGAGCAAACAGAGAGTTGGTCAGGCAAACTCGGTGTGACCGGTTGCACATTTTGGTGAGACCAAAATAATTGCAACAGGCAATAGATAGTTTGCAAGGCGAACTCGGTGAGACCGATCGCTCGTTTCGGTGAGACCGAAATGTTACGAAGGGAAACAGAGAGTTTGCATTGCCATCTTGGTGAGACCGAACTGATTAGGGTTTCTGGCAGTGGCTATGTCAAAGGAACTTGGTGGCACCGGATAGATCAAATTGGTGGGGCCGAGTTTGACTTTAGGTTTAGGACATATTTGGAATTGAGAAAGTGGTTGAGGGCTTTGGAGCATATCACTAAGCACTTTGAGCAAGTAGACCATTAAGCAACACCTCATCCCCTTTTAATAGTATTGGCTTTTCCTATGGACTCGATGTGATCTTGGATCACTAAAATAGAAATGTAGAGTCTTGAGTTTGTGCCAATCTTTGTCCTTAGCATTTTGAAGGGGTTCCACATCCTCTTGTCCATGCCACGCCATTGTTGAACTTTCTGAAATATACTAGATGAAAATATTAGTCCAACAAGAGATATGTTGACATTAATTACCAAAATCACCCAGGGAGCACTTGTGCTTTCACAGGGAGCACTTGTGCTTTCAATCTCCCCCTTTTTGGTAACTGATGACAACATACATCAAAGCTTTAGATAAGGATATGAAAGGTAACAAGTAAAGCTTTGGAAGGACATGTAACATGCATAGGCTCCCCCTACATGTATGCAATCATGCAAAGATAGAATATGAGAGCATGTGAATGCATAAGCATGTCAGAGCAAGCAATGAGTTACATGTATCTTGCCTATGTGCATCAGAGAAAATGAGGTAGATACAGGGAATGTACCTTCATGTTCATGAGTCCTTCTTGCAAACAATATGTACATCAACAAGAGACCATCATGCACGTGAGTGTGATGCATATACTTACCTTGTGATCTTGAGCTGGATTTGGAAGATATGACTCTGAGAAAATAGGGTTAGATAACACAGAAACACTACTAAACAAAGCAAGTTCAGAAAACCACAAGAGTACCAAGACTGGGATGACATGTAGTGAGTGAGTACTTAGTACTCTATTTGGGTATAGACATGTCCCCAAAGATTAAAGATATGCAATGAATTCCAAAGATTTTCTTCCCTTAGATATGAACTCTTTCTCCCTCTGAATCTGATATTGGATAATGGGAGAAGGTAGGGTAAGAGAAAATCAGAGCAACCGAAATCAGAGCAAAACAAACATACATTAACATGTCTTTCCCCTCATAAAGACATGTGACTTCTCTCCTCTATTGTTAATAAGCATCCCATGTGATAAGCTTTGATGTGCTCTCTCTCCCCCTTTGACATCAATTTCCAAGAAGGGCTCTTCTGGAGCATGAGTCAAATAGGTTTGGTCCATGAGTCACAGTACAAAGCAGCATGTAGTTTAAGATGCTAGAGGATAAGAATCATCAAGTGGAGCTGGAGAAGAATTGATATTTGTAATGACAAAAAGTTTTCTTAGCAGTGAAGTCGGTAACGCCGATTCATTTTCATCGGTGACGCCGAGTTGGCAGTGTCATAGATGATGCAAATCGGTCAGACCGGGTTAGTCCTCGTCGGTTGTACCGATGAACTGTCTACAATGTATTATTGCAGTTCGGTCTAGCCGATTGGCATGAATCGGTGAGGCCGAGTTCAATACTTAAGAAACAATTTGTCACCTCAGCTCACTTGGCAAATAAGATTTCACAAAGATTTGCAAGGAATTAACTAAAGGATTTGCAATGAATTAGATGCAGAGAATGCAGAGAATAACATACCAAAAAAAGAAATCTAGATGAAGTTTTTTTTTGAAAAGGGGAACATGCAAGAAACATATGCAAGAACACTAAGAAACAATGGAGAACTTCATCTAGAAGGGGTCGGCGACAAAGTCACCTATGTTGGAGTATATTGACTGAGGAGTCAAGTGATAACACTTGATCGTAGGTCATACTCATCGTTTAAGCTCAAAATGGGGTTACCATTTTTCGTTTAAGCATTTTGATGTATTCACATCTTGTTGAACTGCTTTGACACATGACTTGGGGTAAAGCTTCTCTAAGATGGAATAACATACCTTGGGTGGTGGTGTTGATCTTGATCATGTAGTCGAACTTGTGTTGGATGCTCAAGGTTGATGTAGTTCATCAAGAGTTGGGAGCACCTCTTATAGTTTGAGTTCATCTTCCTACATGGGTTAGACCTGCAAGGAAGAGCACTTGTGTATCCAAAATGACAATCATGAAACTTGATACCAAATGAAATTTGATATATAGAAATTGTCAAAGGATATGTTGTGTGGATTCAAGCTTACTTGTCTTCATCCACCATATTGTAGAGACTTGGTGATGTAGAGATTGTTCTATATGTGAGGGATTTGCAATCTCATAGATTTGAGCTCATCCAAGTACCTACAAGGGTTAGATAGCATGCAAGGGTACAGGTATAGATCCAAGACATATGATCATCATCATAAGAGAAATATCAAGGATTAGTCAAAAAGGCTCATGCCTTGCATGTATCCACATGGAATTTCTACTCCAAGTTTGAGGCATCAATGATGTTCAATTCACCTCTCAAACAGAAAAATACTTTCTCATCAAGCGATTTGGTGAATATATCCGCCAATTGCTTATCGGTATGAACATGCTTAAGATCGATGTCTCCTTTTGCAACATGATCTCGAATGAAATGATGATGAACTTCAATATGCTTAGTTCGAGAATGTTGCACGGGATTGTGAGCAATCTTAATTGCACTTTCATTATCACAAAGCAATGGAACATGTTTCACATATATCCCATAATCTTTAAGAGTTTGGGTCATCCAAAGTAATTGAGCACAACTTGAACCAGCGGCAATGTATTCCGCTTCGGCGGTGGATAAGGATACCGAGTTTTGTTTCTTGGAGGACCAAGACACAAGAGATCTACCAAGAAATTGACACATACCCGAAGTAGACTTTCTATCAACCTTGTCACCGGCATAGTCCGAATTGGAGTAGCCAACAAGATCAAAAGAAGACCTCTTAGGATACCAAATGCCAAAGTTTAGTGTATGAATTAAGTATCTCACTATCCTTTTCACAGCCTTAAGATGACATTCTTTTGGGGCCGCTTGAAATCATGCACACATGTACACACTGAGCATAATATCGGGACGGGAGGCACATAGATACAATAATGAACCAATCATAGAGCGATAAACCTTTTGGTCAACCGGTTTGCCATCCTTTGTCAAGTCAAGATGTCCACTAGTAGGCATGGGTGTTTTCATACCTTTGCTTTCTTGCATGTTGAACTTCTTGAATAAGTTCTTGGTATACTTTGTTTGGGAAACAAAGGTACCCTCCTTAGTTTGCTTGATTTGCAAACCAAGAAAGAATTTGAGTTCACACATCATAGACATCTCAAACTTCTACGACATTAGCCTTCCAAACTTTTCACTAAAAAGATGGTTAGTTGAACCAAATATGATATCATCCACATAAATTTGGCATACAAATAATTCTCCATTAACCCTTTTAGTAAAAAGTGTAGAATCAATTTTTCCAATCTCAAATCCTTTTTCAATAAGAAACTTAGTCAAGCATTTATACCATGCTCTAGGAGCTTGTTTGAGACCATAAAGAGCTTTGTGAAGTTTGTAAACATGATTAGGTTTCTTGGGATTAACAAAGCCAGGAGGTTGTTTAACATAGACTTCCTCCTCAATTTCTCCATTTAGAAAGGCACTTTTGATGTCCATTTGATATAATGTAATAGCATGATGATTGGCATAAGCAAGTAAGATGCGTATGGACTCAAGTCTAGCAACGGGGGCATATGTCTCACCATAGTCCATGCCTTCGACTTGAGTGTAACCTTGGGCGATGAGACGGGCCTTGTTGCGTACAACTTGTCTATCTTCATCTTGCTTATTCCGAAACACCCATTTGGTTCCAATGACATTGTGCATTTCATCGGGCTTTTCAACAAGCGTCCATACTTGATTCCTCTCGAAATTGTGTAGCTCTTCATGCATAGTGTTCACCCAATCCGGATCATCAAGAGCTTCTTCAACCTTCATAGGTTCAATGTTAGAAATGAATGAATAATGTTCACAAAAGTTAGCTAAATGAGACTTAGAGCGAGTAATTCTCCCGGTTTGAATATCATCGAAGATTTGTTCAACGGGATGATCTCTTGAGACTCTTGCTCTAACTCGTGAGAGCTTTTGTTTGGGTCGGGGTGGAACATCCTCTTCATTGTCTTGTTCTTCCTCTTGTCCTTCTTCATTGTTGTTGGCGTTGATGTTCTCTTGTGGAGGTGGAGAAGGAGGTCGATGAGGTTCATCTTGATGTACTTCCTCGTTTCCTTCATATTGACGTGTTCCACTTGTGGATGCCTCCAAGTCAACTTGTGGTTCACCTTGGCGTGAAGTTGAGGCTTCCACTTGAATGGACGAGGTACTCTCCTTCACCTCCGTTGGGCGAATCTTGCCAATAGACAAGTCTTGAATCACTTCCGAAGGGTCTTTGTCTCCTACATCAATTGGCAATTGCTCTACTTGCGAGCCGTTAGATTCATCAAACTTCACATCTACCGTCTCTTCAACCTTTCAGGTGAAATTGTTGTAGACACGGTAAGTGTGAGAGTTTGAGCCATAACCAAGTAGAAAACCTTCATGAGATTTAGGAGCAAATTTCGAACGACGATGCTTATCAAGAAAGTAGCACCTTGAGCCAAATAATCGAAAGTATCCAACTTGGGGTTTGTTACCGGTGAGAAGCTCGTATGCCGTCTTGCCGAGTAGCTTATGAAGATATAGTCGGTTTGTTGCATGACAAGCTGTCTCAACCGCTTCTGCCCAAATGTGTTTTGGCATCTTGTATTCATCAAGCATCGTTCTCGCCATCTCAATGAGTGTCTGGTTCTTCCTCTCAACAACTCCATTTTGTTGAGGTATGTACGTAGCCAAGAACTCATGTGAAATCCCTTCTTCGTCAAGAAAGGTATCCACATTTGCGTTCTTGAACTCCGTTCCGTTGTCACTGTGAACCTTCTTGATCTTCACTTCAAATTGATTTTGGGCCTTCCTAGTGAAGTTCTTGAAGATCTTTTGGACCTGTGATTTATCATCAAGAAAGAACACCCACGTAAATCTGGAAAAATCATCAACAATGACTAAACCAAACGAGTTACCACCGATACTCTTGTAGGCATTGGGACCAAAAAGATCCATATGAAGTAGCTCAAGCGGTCTTCTCGTGGTCATGATGTTCTTCACATGATGACTTCCTCCAACTTGTTTTCCTGCTTGACAAGCACTGCAAAGTCTATCCTTGTCAAATATAACATCTTTAACACCAAGGATATGATCACCTTTAATAAGCTTATCAAGATTTCGCAAGCCCACATGACCTAACCTTCTATGCCACAACCAACCTTTGGAAGATTTAGCAATAAAGCAAGTTCTAGGTTGAGCTCTTTTAGAGAAGTCAACAATGTAAAGATCACCTCTACGTATACCGGTAAAGACCATATTATGATTATCTCTTCGAAACACTTGGCAGTCTACTTCAGTGAATAAAACATTAAGACTGAAATCGGCTAGTCTAGATACGGAAAGTAGATTGTAGCCAAGATATTCAACGAGCATAACATTTTGGATGGAGCTGTCATGTGAGATGGCCACCTTACCAAGGCCAACCACCTTACCCTTTGAGTTATCACCAAAAGTGACATACTTTCGAGGGCCGTCGTTTTCAGCAAGCTCACGAAACATATCCTTGTCTCCGGTCATGTGATCGGTACATCCACTATCAAGAACCCATTCCTTTCCTCCGGCCATGTAACCACGAAGGTTTACCATAAGACCAAAGTGTCTCATAGACTCATCAAGATCAAAGTCACCATCATCATCCTCATCATAATATCCATGGTCAACATCATCATCATATGAAAGATCATTACCTAGAGAAGGCAATTCGTTAGATTTATGACCATGACAATGTTCATATTTATGAATTCTAATGACTTGAGAGATGATGTCACTAATGATTCCAACATCTCCTTTGGCTTGCATGAGGTCACGAAGCTCAAATAAACAATCACCAAACTTAGGATCACTAGAATTCATCTTATTTAAAGCAATGGACTTTTGAAGAATCTCATCTAGATTTTTCAAGGAATAGTTTGGAAAGCGTTTCTCGAGGTATCTCCATATAGTGTAAGCACATTCAAGTGTAGGAAAGCACACAATCAAGTTTCTAGGCAATCCTCTAATGATAAGATTAACAGTTCTAAGATTGCAGATCATGTCAAGAGACTCATCGGGGGTAGGATGCAAAGGATCAATAGGAGGTGCACAAGGGGTAGTAATGTACTTGTTCAAGTGATATTCATTGAAAATCTCAAGCATCTCATTTTTCCAATCATGATAGAACTCTCCATCAAGTAAAGGTACTCTACGTCTAATACTCCCAATCGTAGACTCATCCATCTTCCTCCAATGGTGATTAAACCAAAGCAATGGAGACCAATGCTCTGATACCAATTGAAAGGATCGAGAAGAGGGGTCTAGAGGAGGGTGATTAGACCCTCAACAAGCAAAAGTACCAGTTTTTAAGTTCTTCAAGTTGAGGTGGAGTTTTAGCACAAGTTTAAGCATTCACAATACATTTCAAGCAAGCATGACAAGAGTATGAGCAGCGGAAAGAGTAAAGCATGCAATTTGCAAGAAAGTGAAGGGATGGGATTGGAGTGTGCAAACGCAATGAAGACACGGAGATTTTTGGCGTGGTTCCGATAGGTGGTGCTATCGTACATCCACGTTGATGGAGACTTCAACCCACGAAGGGTAACGGTGGTGCGAGTCCATGGAGGGCTCCGCCCACGAAGGGTCCACGAAGAAGCAACCTTGTCTATCCCACCATGGCCATCGCCCACGAAGGACTTGCCTCACTCAGGTAGATCTTCACGAAGTAGGCGATATCCTTGCCCTTACAAACTCCTTGGTTCAACTCCACAATCTTGTCGGAGGCTCCCAAGTGACACCTAACCAATCTAGGAGACACCACTCTCCAAAAGGTAATAGATGGTGTGTTAATGATGAACTCCTTGCTCTTGTGCTTCAAATGATAGTCTCCCCAACACTCAACTCTCTCTCACAGATTTGGATATGGTGGAAAGATGATTTGAGTGGAAAGCAAGTTGGGGAAGGCTAGAGATCAAGATTCTTGTGGTTGGATTGGAATGTCTTGGTCTCAACACATGAGTAGGTGGTTCTCTCTCAGAAAATGAGTAGTGGAAGTGTAGGCACGTTCTGATGGCTCTCTCTTGAATAGAGAAGGGGGTGGAGGGGTATATATAGCCTCCACACAAAATCCAACCATTACACACATTTGACTCAACTCGGTCAGACCGAATGGAAGAACTCGGTGAGACCGATTCAATTCAAAATGTGAACGTTAGGAATCTCGGTGGGACCGATATGATCAACTCGGTGGGACCGATGTGCTAGAGTTAGGGCAAAACCTCATCTCGGTGTGACCAATTGCATGAACTCGGTGAGACCGATTTCAGCAATGAGCAAATAGAGAGTTGGTCAGGCAAACTCGGTGTGACCGGTTGCACATTTTGGTGAGACCAAAATAATTGCAACAGGCAACAAAGAGTTTGCAAGGCGAACTCGGTGAGACCGATCGCTCGTTTCGGTGAGACCGAAATGTTACGAAGGGAAACAGAGAGTTCGCATTGCCATCTTGGTGAGACCGAGATACCTATCGGTGAGACCAAACTGATTAGGGTTTCTGGCAGTGGCTATGTCAAAGGAACTCGGTGGTGCCGGATAGATCAAATTGGTGTGGCCGAGTTTTACTTTAGGTTTAGGACATATTTGGAATTGAGAAAGTGGTTGAGGGCTTTGGAGCATATCACTAAGCACTTTGAGCAAGTAGACCATTAAGCAACACCTCATCCCCTTTTAATAGTATTGGCTTTTCCTATGGACTCAATGTGATCTTGCATCACTAAAATAGAAATGTAGAGTCTTGAGTTTGTGCCAATCTTTGTCCTTAGCATTTTGAAGGGGTTCCACATCCTCTTGTCCATGCCACGCCATTGTTGAACTTTCTGAAATATACTAGATGAAAATATTAGTCCAACAAGAGATATGTTGACATTAATTACCAAAATCACCCAGGGAGCACTTGTGCTTTCACAGGGAGCACTTGTGCTTTCAGAAAATTAAATAAAGCTACTAGGAAAGATCATTATCCTCTGCCATTCATGCATTGATCTAATGCTAAAAAGACTATCAAAACATACACATTTTTGCTTTCTAGATGGTTATTCTGGTTTTTCCCAAATACCTGTGTCACAAGAGGATCAAGAAAAAACTACTTTTACATGCCCTTTTGGCACCTTTGCTTATAGATGTATGCCTTTTGGTTTATGCAATGCACCTGCTACCTTTCAAAGATGCATGACTGTTATATTCTCTGACTTTTGTGAAAAGATTTTTGAGGTTTTCATGGATGATTTATCCATTTACGGAACTTATTTTGATGATTGCTTAAGCAACCTTGATCAAGTTTTGCAGAAATGTGAAGAAACTAATCTTTTCTTGAATTGGGAGAAGTGCCACTTTATGGTTAATGAAGGTATTGTCTTGGGGCATAAAATCTCTAAAAGAGGTATTGAAGTTGATAAAGCTAAAGTTGATGCTATTGAAAAAATGCCGTGTCCTAAAGATGTCAAAGGTATAAGAAGTTTCCTTGGTCATGTTGGTTTCTATAGGAGATTTATTAAAGACTTCTCTAAAATATCTAGGCCTCTTACTAATCTCTTGCAAAAAGATGTTCCATTTGTTTTTTATGATGACTGTGTAGAAGCATTTGAAATCCTTAAGAAAGCCTTAATTTTTGCACCTATTATTCAACCACCTGATTGGAACCTACCCTTTAAAATTATGTGTGATGCTAGTGATTATGCTGTTGGTGTTGTTCTAGGACAAAGAGTTGATAAGAAATTAAAAGTTATCCATTATGCTAGTAAAACTCTAGACAGTGCTCAAAGAAATTATGCTACTACTGAAAAAGAATTTTTAGCAGTTGTGTTTGGTTGTGACAAGTTCATATCTTATATTGTTGATTCTAAAGTAACTGTTCACACTGGTCATGCTGCTATTAAATATCTTATGGAAAAGAAAGATGCTAAACCTAGACTCATTAGCTGGGTTCTCTTGCTACAAGAATTTGATTTACATATTATTGATAGAAAGGGAGCTGAGAACCCCGTAGCAAACAACTTTTCTAGGTTAGAAAATATTCTTGATGACCCACTACCTATTGATGATAGCTTTCCTGATGAACAATTAGCTGTTATAAATGCTTCTCGCAGTACTAGTATGGAGACTATACTAATTATATTGTTGCTAAATTTATACCACCTAGTTTTACATACCAACAAAAGAAAAAGTTTTTCTATGATTTAAGACATTACTTTTGGGATGACCCATACCTTTATAAAGAAGGAGTAGATGGTGTTATTAGACGTTGTGTACCTGAGCATGAACAGGAACAGATCCTACGCAAGTGTCACTCTCAGGCTTACGGAGGACATCATGCTGGAGACAGAACTGCACATAAGGCATTATAATCTGGTTTTTATTGGCCTACTCTTTTCAAGGATGCTTGTAAGTTTGTCTTAAACTGTGATGAATGTCAAAGAATTGGTAATATTAGTAGACGTCAGGAAATGCCTATTAATTATTCACTTGTTATTGAACCATTTGATGTTTGGGGATTTGATTATATGGGACCTTTTCCTTCCTCCAATGGGTATACACATATTTTGGTTGCTGTTGATTATGTTACTAAGTGGGTAGAAGCTATTCCAACTAGTAGTGTTGATCATAACACCTCCATTAAAATGCTTAAAGAAGTTATTTTCCCGAGGTTTGGAGTCCCTAGATATTTAATGACTGATGTTGGTTCACATTTTATTCATGGTGCTTTCCGTAAAATACTTGCTAAGTATGATGTTAATCATAGAATTGCATCTCCATATCATCCTCAGTCTAGCGGTCAAGTAGAATTAAGTAATAGAGAAATAAAATTGATCTTGCAAAAGACTGTTAATAGATCTAGAAAGAATTGGTCTAAGAAACTTGATGATGCATTATGGGCTTATAGAACTGCTTATAAGAATCCTATGGGTATGTCTCCGTATAAAATGGTTTATGGAAAAGGATGTCACTTACCTCTTGAACTAGAACATAAAGCTTATTGGGCAATTAAAGAGCTCAACTATGATTTCAAACTTGCCGGTGAGAAGAGGTTATTTGACATTAGCTCACTTGATGAATGGAGAACCCAAGCCTATGAAAATGCCAAATTGTTTAAAGAAAAGTTTAAAAGATAGCATGACAAAAGGATACAAAAGCGTGAATTTAATGTAGGTGACCATGTCTTGCTATACAATTCTCGTTTAAGATTTTTTGCAGGAAAACTTCTCTCTAAATGGGAAGGACCTTACATTATCGAAGAAGTTTATCGTTCCGGTGCCATCAAGATCAACAACATTGAGGGTAATAACCCGAAGGTGGTAAACAGGCAAAGAATCAAACATTATATCTCAGGTACTCCCATAAATATTGAAACCAATATTATTAATACCATAACACCGGAGGAGTACATAAGGGAAACTTTCCAGAACGCTCCAGACCCCTAGAAAGGAATAGTTATGTCATACGGTAAGTAAACTGACTCCAGAACTTTCCCAAAAGCAATTTTACTCTATTTTGGAATATTTAAAAAAATAGGAAAATAAAAAGTAGTCCAAAAAGTGCACGAGGAGGCGACAAGCTGTGGGGGTGCGCCCTACCCCCCTGGGCGTGCCTCCCAGGCTTGTGGCCACCTCGTGTGCCCTCTGGACTCTGTTTTCTCCCAGAATACTTCTTTTGCACAGTAAAAATTCATTATATAATCTCCCGAAGGTTTTGACCACCGTACCACGGCAATATCCTCTGTTCTTGTTTTGAGCTATTTCTGCAACAGATTTACAGCAAGATGTCTTCGCAAGATTCAGATGGGGAGAGCTATGTTTCCAATTATACTGCGGATCCAAAGATCTTTGGGGAAATTTACCCTTACTTATGGTCCACGGAGGAAGAGCAAGATTTTGACCCAGAGGAGGAGCAAGATTTCGACATGGAGAAAACAAGGAACGATAGCTCAGATGAAGATGAAGATCCACTACCTCAACCTGGAGATATGCACGTGGAATTCAAGAAGTCAAGCCTTCCTAAGGTCCAATCTATCCCACCCCGTTTTCTACAGGACAGCAAGGCGGGATTATGCAAAAAGATATTAAAGCTTGAGCTCGAGGATGATGGTCTAAGGGAGGAAAATTTTAGCCTCGGACGCAAGCTGGAAAACAAGAATGCTACAACTCCATCATCACCACCTCCGAAGAAACAGACTTGAGTACATGGGTATGGGCACTCCCCTTGGCTTGTGCCAAGCTTGGGGGAGGTGCCCCGGTATCGTATCATCATCACATCTTTACCTTTATCGTTTTTCTTAGTTCGATCCTTTTGGTTATATCTTGGTTTAGTAGAATAAAGTTTTTAGGATGATCTAGTTTTGAGTTTTGTTTTGTGTTCCCTCTATGTAATTGAGTCCGAGAGTTATATAATAAATATTAGTTTTGAGTAGAGGGCTTTGCTTTCTTGCTATGATCTTGAGAAAAGAAGAGAATAAAAGAAATAAAAAGATTATATAATGATCTTATGGGAAGTGATGACTTCACATATAAGAAGTATGTCGCATAAAATTTGTTGGGAGTTGACAAACATAGTTTTGGTCATTGTTGCAATTAATAGGAAGTGATAAAGAAAGAGAGGTATCACATATAAATACACTATCTTGGACATATTTTGTGATTGTGAGCACTCATTAAAATATTATATGCTAAAAGGTTGATGTTGGACAAGGAAGACAACATAACAGGTTATGTTTCCTTATATCCGAATAGAAGTTATATTGTCATGGATCCTCCAACATGTTGAGCATGCTTCTCATCCTATGCTAGCCAAATCTTCTGCACCAAGTAGAGATACTACTTGTGCATCCAAAATCCCTTAACCCAGTTTTGCCATGAGGGTCCACCATACCTACCTATGGATTGAGTAAGATCCTTGAAGTAAGTTGTCATCGGTGCAAGCAATAAAAATTGCTCTCTAAATATGTATGACCTTTTTAGTGTCAGGAAAATAAGCTTTATACGAACTTGTGATATGGAAGAAATAAAAGCGACAGACTACATAATAAAGTTCTTTATCACAAGCGGCAATATAAAGTGATGTTCTTTTGCATTAAGATTTTGTGCATCCAACCAGAAAAGTGCATGACAACCTCTGCTTCCCTCTGCGAAGGGCCTATCTTTTATTTTACCTCTTACCTTTATACAAGAGTCATGGTGATCTTCACCTTTCCTTTTATATTTTCACTTTTTGGCAAGCACTATATGTTGGGGAAGATCCAGATATATATATATCCACTCCGATGTAGGTGTTCATAAATTATTATTGTTGACATTACCCTTGAGGTAAATGGTTGGGAGGCGAAACTATAAGCCCCTATCTTCCTATGTGTTTGATTGAAACTTTGATCTCATAAGTATTGCGTGAGTGCAAGAAATTATGAAACATTAAATGATGGTTGAGTATGTGAACTTGCTAAATAAAATCTCTCACATTGACTCTTTCCGATGTTATGATAAATTGCAATTGTTTCAATGACCAAGATCATAGTTTGTTGGTTTTCAATAAAGTTTTTCATTCATACTTTACCTTGTGAATGAATTGTTACTTCAGCATAAGAAATTATATGACAATATATGTTGCTGTTCTAAAGATGATCATGATGCCCTCATGTCCGTATTTTATTTTATCGACACCTCTATCTCTAAACATGTGGTCATGATTATCGATTTCGGCTTTCGCTTGAGGACAAGCGAGGTCTAAGCTTGGGGGAGTTGATACGTCCATTTTGCATCATGCTTTTATGTTGATATTTATTGCATTATGGGCTATTATTTCACATTATGGTAAAATACTTATGCCTTTTCTCTCTTATCTTACAAGGTTTACACAAAGAGGGTGTCGGTGCAACAAACCACAGGTATGTTGCCCAGACTATACATAGGCTCAAGAACGAGATTGCAGCATACAGGACAAGGCCAAGCAGAAGAGATCAGCTCTTTGAGGAATCAAAGGGTGGATCAAGAAGACCAAGACCAACCCAAGGAGTAAAATACCACAATGGAAAAACCTCCCCTACCGGGCAGGCGAGCCTGGCGGGGACGAGGTTGCCCCGAAGACAAGTCTCAATATTGCCCCGGCAGGCTTGTCGGGGACGCTGAGGGCAGATTACCCCGCCAAGGATCCACCACTCCACCTCACAGCAACGCAAGTCACCAATCGGTGCGGTGTCGAGCCCTCAATATGCTAAATGGCTGTTATTTGGCACGTGGCAGCCATCTCCAGAGGAAATCACCTCCAAATGACACTCGTCCAGCGACGTGTCACGCAGGCAGGCGAGAAGGTGGCAAAACAGCACGGCAAGGCTTGTCGGGCTAGACTATGATGTGACACTAAGCGGCGCATTTAATGTGCTCTATCTAGTCTGCAGAGTTAGGTATGATGGCACTGTTTGCTATCTAATCAGTACACAATGACTGATTTGCCATTGTGGTGACCCCTTGATCTATAAAAGGAGGGCCATGGCAACCTTAGAAAGGATTCGGACCCCTGTACACTCATACGCGCGTAGCTGTTCTCGCCCTGAGGTGACCTTGCTGGGCTAGAGCGATGCATCTCCACCACGGTCCTCTCATCAATCCACCAAAGCAGGAGTAGGGTTTTACACCTCACGGTGGCCCGAACCTGGGTAAAAACTGCCCGTGTGATCGCTGCCGCGCTGCCCCGTGCCCTCCGCTCTTTGTGCAATGCGTCCCTCCCCCCTGCTGAACCACAAGGGGCCGATGGCCTCATAGGTGGCCGTGTTTTCCCATGACATCTTTGGCGCACCAGGTAGGGGGAAGCGCTTGCGCGAATCCGAGAGCGTACGCAGCGCATCATCTTCATCATCATTTTCTTCATCGACGGCTTCATCATCCATGGTGCCCAAGAAGAAAACCGGTGTCGCAGCTCACCCGTCCACCTCGAAGGCCCCTCCATGCGTGGCTGCCGATGCCGTGGGGGCTACGGGGGCACACGGGGATGTGGACGTTGCGGGGGACATGACCGGCACAGGCCGCGTCGTCACCACCTCCCCCATAGCCGAAACGGGGGTAAGAGGCACTGGAGAAGGACAGCGCCAACAACATCTCGACGGCCACGTTCCGCAAGGTGCGGGAGGAGAGATCCTTCCATCCGTGCCTCTCCACCCCGCCGAAGGACGCGGCCACAGCGGTGATGCTCGCCCTGGGGCGAACCGCAATCCTCCGACCACCCCCGCTGCGGGTGTGGCCGCAGGGCATGCGTCACCCCCAGGGTGGGCTGGCCAAGCTGATGCGCCTAACGGAGCCGCCGATCCCCAAGCACATCCACCTCGCCTCCACATCGCCCTGGCGACTGGCTCACGGCGACAGGAGCACGACGCTACTACTACTGGCACCGTCAGAAGCCAGGCGACGCTACGGTCCACGTCGTCATCCATGCCGAGCACTGCTTCGGAGGCCATGGTGCGGGCCCAACTCCTGTTGAGGTTTCCGCCGGTGGCTGATCAGATGGATGAGTGGAGAGCCACCATTCAGAGCTTGATTGGTTTCGCCGAGGCGGGAGGATCGCGGCGAGCAGGCCCGTCATAGCCTCCACAGGCGGCGGCAACGGCCCGAGCAGCTGGCCGTACCGAAGGGGCCACCCCCACGGTGCAATCCCCTCCGCGGCAGCCAGCGCAGGGGCCACGGCTAGAGCAACTCAACCAAGAACCCGACGACGTATCAATGGCCTCGTCTGATCCTCGAGCACAACGAGAATAGCGGCAAGTCCAGGAAGACAGGCGGGGGGAAGACGCACGCATCACCATTGAACGATGCCATGAAACCCAACGCCGGTCTGATAGGTGCTACGGCTCCGACGTCGATGAGCCTACGCCTGATGTGGGTGGGTGCCTACCTTTTGGGTTCGGGTGCCCTGCCTTCGCTCGTTAGTTGCGGCAAGTCCGTTGGCCATCTG
Organism: Thinopyrum elongatum; assembly: GCA_011799875.1. NCBI lineage: Eukaryota > Viridiplantae > Streptophyta > Magnoliopsida > Poales > Poaceae > Thinopyrum > Thinopyrum elongatum. Next base: position 284,047,555 of record CM022301.1, read on the forward strand.
CCCGCACGTTCAAGCCAGAAATACCAGAGAAGTACGATGGAAGACTGAACCCGGCAGAGTTCTTGAGCATCTACACCATCGCTGTTCAAGCTGCCGGGGGAAGGGATGAGAAGGTGTTCGCCAACTACTTCCCCTTGGCACTCAAGCCAAATGTGAGGTCTTGGTTGATGCACTTGCCAGAGAATTCCATTTCGACCTGGGCTGACCTATGCCATGAGTTTGTTGGCGCCTTCACGGGTGGCCACCAAGAACCAGGACGGCCCAGCGATTTACAGTTACTTCCGCAAAAGGAAGAAGAGAGCCTGTGGAAGTACATGCAGAGGTTTAGTCAGGTGCACAGGAACATCCCAGACATACACCGGGCAGCTGTGATAGCCGCGTTCTAGTCCAACGTGCGCAACCACCGGATACGTTCTAAAATGAACGTTCGTGTGCCCAAGACCGTGAATGAGCTATACACTCTGGTGGATAAGTGTGCCTGAGTAGAAGAGGGGAGATGACTCCCAGGTGAAGAAGATGGCGTCGACATCGACTCAGAAGATGACGACGACGCCACCAGCCAAAAGAAGAAGAGCAAGAAGCGCAACAAGAAGTGCCATGATAAAGTGGTGATGACCGTTGAAGGGTCGAGTGCACCTGGTACCGGCAAGAAGGCCAAGACCGAGGTCCCCGGCAAGGAAGCTGCCATGTGCACTGATTGCCGAGAAGCCGCGGCTGCCGAGAAAGCTGGAAAGAGTGATGGGCCGTACTGCAAGATCCATCGGACCAAGGGCCACGATCTCCAGGAGTGTCATCAGGTTGAGCAGCTCATCAAGAAACAGAGGGCTGAGTACGAGAAGCGTGATAAGGAGAAAAACCAAGATGGCGATGGCGGGAAGGGCCGAGGTGGCAGAACAAGTCACCTCGGCAAGGCTCCTCAGTATCAAGGGAAACCCGCCAGGGGCCGTGAGAAGAAGGATTGCGAGGACGGAAGTGATGAAGGAGATGAAGAGGAAACCAGCGAGCAGGAATTCCAGAAAGCCACTGACGCCCTATGCATTGACGGGGGTGCATCTCTGCACTCCTCTCACCGCCAACTTAAAAGGTGGGCGCGTGAGGTCAATGTCGTGGAGCCAACGGCAGATTCTCGGAAGCCGCTCAAGTGGTCCCGCACGCCCATCATCTTTGATGAGGAGGATCACCCTGACCACACTACCGCGGTGGGGTGTTTGTCGTTGTTGGTTTCACCAATAATCCGCAACCTCAAGGTCACAAAGATGTTGGTTGACGGCGGGGCCGGGTTGAATCTGATTTCTCCAAAGGTCATCAGCAAACTCCAGATAGCAGATGAAGAGCTCAAGGTTACTGGTACGTTCCAAGGGATCAACCTCGGCAGGAGTCATCCTAAGGGGAAGATCACATTCCCGGTAACATTCAGGGGGGAGTTGAACTACCGGACTGAGAAGATCGTGTTTGATGTGGTTGACCTCCGCCTGCCGTACAATGGAATCCTTGGTCGTCCTGCCCTGGCCAAATTCATGGCGGCATCCCACTATGCCTACAACACTTTGAAGATGCCAGGACCAATGGGCGTTATTTATATCCCATCAGACAAGAAAGACGCAATCATATGCGTGGACAAGATGTACCGGGAGGCAGTTGCTGCAGAAGCTACGGAAGCTGCGGAAGCCGCTGCTCCCGCCAAGGAAAGCAAGAAAAAGAAGAAAGGAAGCAAGGATGCCAGCGAGGAATCCGGGAAGCGTGCCTCTCCGGAGTGTGCTGCACCTGTTGATGACTTGCCGGAGAGTTCCAATTGCAAGAGATCCAAGGCTGCCGCACCGTTTGTGAAAAAAGTCTCGGCAGGGCTGGCTGGCGCTAGTGTTACATTTACCATCAGTGCCACCCTTGATGACAAATAGGAAAGCGCACTCGTTGCCTTCCTGCGGGCGAATGTCATTGTGTTTGCTTGGCAACCATCTGACATCCCCGGTGTTCCCAGGGAGGTAATCGAGCACCACCTTGATGTCTGCCCACATGCCGGGCCCGTCAAGCAGAAGGTCCGGAAGCAAGCTTTGGGGCGGCAGCAGTTTATTGCCGAGGAGATCAAGAAACTTGAGGCAGCTGGATTGGTCAGAGGAGTATTGCATCCAACATGGTTAGCAAACCCAGTGGTGGTGTGCAAGGCAAATGGGAAATGGAGGCTTTGCATAGATTTCACTGATCTTAACAAAGCATGCCCGAAGGACCCATTCCCCTTGCCGCGCATCGACCAGATTGTGGATTCCACCTCTGGATGCGACTTGCTCTCCTTCCTGGATGCCTACTCTGGATACCATCAGATCTTCATGTCCAAGGAGGACGAAGAAAAAATTGTGTTCATAACTCCATGTGGCGCGTACTGCTTTGTACGGATGCCCTTCGGGTTGAAGAGCACTGGATCCACTTTTGCAAGAGCAGTACAGATTGGCTTTGAGTCCCAGTTGCACAGAAATGTTGAAGCCTACATGGATGATATTGTGGTCAAAACCAAGGATAGAACGACTCTCATTCAGGATTTGGAAGAGACCTTTGCAAATCTGCGCAGGCTCAATTTGAAGCTGAACCCGAAGAAGTGTGTGTTTGGCGTTCCTTCCGGCAAGTTACTTGGCTTTTTTGTGTCCCACCAGGGGATAGAGGCCAACCCCGACAAGATCAAGGCTATCCAGCAGATTCAAGCACCAAAGACAGTCAACGACATGAGGCATTTGACTGGATGTGTTGCCGCGCTGAGCAGGTTCATTTCCAAGTCCGCTGAACGCACCTTGCCGTTTTTCAAAATCTTGAAAAAGGCAGGGCCCGTGGCATGGACCCCGGAGGCAGACGCTGCACTACAAGATTTCAAGACCTACCTTTCCTCTGTTCCCACCTTAGTCGCTCCTAAACCACAAGAGCCGTTGCTGCTATACTTAGCAGCGACCAATCAAGTGGTTAGCGCAGCACTGGTGGCACAGCGGGAGGTAGATGAAGCAGCAAACCGCCGCCACCTCTGGAGAGGAAAGTGAACCAGTCCCGGCAAGATCAGATGCAGTTCAAGACAAAGAAGAGCAAGGCAGCGAAGACAGTGCCAAGATCACGGCAAGGAAGAAGGTGCAACGCCCAGTGTACTTCGTCAGCTCCCTACTGCAGGGGGCTAGGTCGAGGTACTCTGGCGTGCAAAAGTTGATTTTTGGCCTCATCATGGCCTGAAGGAAACTGCGTCACTACTTCCAAGCCCACGAGATCACGGTCGTCACCCGCTGATATGTCTCAACGTATCTATAATTTATGAAGTATTCATGCCATATTTACAACAATTTTATATGGTTTTGGTATGATTTTCATAGAACTAACCCGGACTGACGCTGTTTTCAGCAGAACTACCGTGGTGTTGTTTTTTGTGCAGAAATGAAAGTTCTCCAAATGAGCTGAAACTTTTTGACAATTTTTTTGGAACAAAAGAGACCCCCGAAGCTTCGTGGAAGGACCAGAAGGTGAAGGAGTAGGGCACAAGACACAGGGGGCGCCAGGAGGCCCAGGCGTGCCCCGGAGGGTTGCGCTCACCTCGAGGCCCATCTTAGAGTGAAACCAACGCCAAAAATTCCTATAAAAAGAGAAACCATCAGGGGTAATCCTAGATCAGAAGTTCCACCGCCGCAAGCCTCTGTAGCCATGAAAAACCAATATAGACCCCGTTCCGGCACCCTGCCGGAGGGGGAGATCATCACCGGTGGCCATCTTCATCATCCCGGCGGCCACCATAATGAGGAGGGAGTAGTCCACCCTCAGGGCTGAGGGTTTGTACCAGTAGCTATGTGTTTAATCTCTCTCTCTCATGTTCTTGAGATGGCACTATCTTGATGTATCACGGGCTTTGTTAATATAGTTGGATCATATGGTGTTTCTCCCTCTCTATCTTGTTGTGATGAATTGAGTTTTCCCTTTGAGATTTTGTTTTATCGGATTGAATAATTTTATGGATTTGAGAGCACTTGATATATGTCTTGCATATGAATACCCGTGGTGACAATGGGGTATTATATTGATTCTCTTGAGATATGTTTTGGCACTCAACTCGCGGATTCCCGAGGTGACATTGGGGTAATATATGCATAGGGGTTGATGCATGTTCTCATCTTTTGTTTCTCCGTTAGAAATCTTGGGGCACTCTTTGTGGTTCTTTGTGTTGGATTGAGTATTATGAATCCGAATTTGCTTTGGTGTTATTTTAGTATGAACTCTTGATAGATCAATCGGAAAGAATAACTTGGTGTTATTTTAGTACGAACTCTTGATAGATCAATCGGAAGAATAACTTGGTGTTATTTTAGTACGAACTCTTGGATAGATCGATCGGAAAGAATAGCTACAAACAATTTCTTCTTATGTTCTCCGCTAGATAAGAACTTTGGAGTGATTCTTCATCGCACTTTGAGGGATGGTTATATGATCCAATTAGATTAGCATTGTTGAGAGATTGCACTAGTGAAAGTACGGACCCTAGGCCTCATTTTCAAGCATTGCAATACCGTTTGTGCTCCATTTTACCAATTGCTACCTTGCTGTTTTTTTATTTTCAGATTACAAAAATATATTTCTACCATCCATATTACACTTTTATCACCATCTCTTTGCCGAACTAGTGCACCTATACAATTTGCCATTGTATTGGGTGTGTTGGGGACACAAGAGACTTTTTATTATTTGGTTGTAAGGTTGTTTGAGAGAGACCATCTTCATCCTACGCCTCCCATGGATTGATAAACCTTAGGTCATCCACTTGAGGGAAATTTGCTACTGTCCTACAAAACTCTGCGCTTGGAGGCCCAACACGAGTCTACAAGAACAAGTTGTGTAGTAGACATCACCCGCTTCCCCTTGCAACGCATACTCCGAAACCCCGAGGCTACTGGCAGGATCGTGGAATGGGCTTTGGAAATATCTAGCTTTGGTTTGAGGTTTGAAAGCACGTCAACTATTCAGAGCAGAGCACTGGCAGAGTTCATTGCGGAGTGGACGCCAACCCCTGGTGAGGAAGTACTGGAAACAGTTATCCCCAGCAAGGAAGTGCCCCAAGAATGATTATGTATTTTGATGGCGCCTTCTCCCTACAGGGTGCAGGAGCTAGCGTGCTTCTCGTTGCTCCCACTGGGGAGCACCTTAAGTATGTCGTTCAAATGCATTTCCCCCGGGAGGAGGCTACCAACAATACTGCAGAGTATGAAGGGCTCCTTGTCGGGCTTAGGATTGTGACAGAGTTGGGAATCAAGAAGCTGATCATCCGTGGAGACTCACAACTGGTGGTGAGACAAATCAACAAGGACTACCAAAGCCCATTAATGGAGGCATACATCGAGGAAGTGAGAAATTTGGAGGAGCGCTTTGACGGATTGCAAACAGAGCACGTACCACGTGCGGAAAACAGCATTGCTGATCATCTGTCAAAGTGTGCTGCACAAAAACTCCCTGTGGAACTAGGGACATTTGTTCTCCATCTGACTCAACCCTCTGTATCCCCGGCAACAATGGCCAGCAAAAGGAGGAAATTGAACTCCGGCAAGCCTCACCCGGTAGAGCTTCCCGAAGCCCCCGGCAGAAGGCTTGGCAAGAACAACTCCCCTTCGATCAGTGAGCTGCACCCTCCCGCCGAATTACCAGCCTTTGCTGTCGAGGCGTGCACTCCTGACGACGAGGAGGTGCTGCTAGTCCTTGTTGCCGAGCCCCGGGCTCCAACTTGGGCACGACACATTGTTCGTTTCCTCCAAACAGGATAACATCTCAAAGAACAAGAAGAAGCTGAAAGAGTAGCCCGGAGGGCCAGTATGTATCAGTTCATTGATGACACACTATACAGAAGAAGGCCCAATGGTGTGAAATTAAAGTGCATTTGCCGGGAAGAAGCAAAGGAACTGCTAGCAGAAATACACAAGGGTATGTGTGGCTCCCACATCGGATCAAGGGCTGTCGGCGTTCTGGGAACCAGGGTACCCAGACTTGCCTGCCTGCGGCCCACGGCGTGGCTCCATCGACGGCCTGGTACGGCCCAGTTTTAGCGACAACAACTCAAGACCCTCACGAGGGGCCAAGCCTCGCGAGGCGGACGACACCAAGACCTCCACGAGGAGCGGCCTCCTCAAGCTGGCTCCCGAGGAGTGGAGATCTCTATGCAAGCCTCACCTCGTGAGGTCTGGATGATGTGAGCCATGACGACCAAGGCCAGGAGGGCGCCAGCGGGCGCAGTGTACCAGTTTCCTCTTCGATGCTAAGGAGGCAAGCGCAGGCGCGGAGTCCCGAGGAATCAGCCAAAGGTTTCCATTCCCGTGCAACAAGACCAAGACCGCCAGGACGGCAGGATGGAGGTCATCACCGAGCCCACCACGGCATCACAACCAGAGGCTTTTGCAGGCGAAGACTACTTTTGTCAGGATAGCATGTACTAGCTTTCTCCCTTCAAATTTGGCCGTTGTGGGATCCCTTCCCGCCTTTCATTTGGGAAGAGGACCAAGGCCACTATAAATAGGACTTAGCCACCACCGTAGAGAGGGACAAGTTGAGGTCCAGACGGATCATTCAGATCACCCTCACTCCACCAGCTCACTCGAGCACAAGAACACCTCTCCTCCTGAGGCTGTTCGCCACTGTACTAGTTCATCCTCAGCCCCTCGAGGCCAATCCACCACAAAGCAGGAGTAGGGTTTTACACCGCAAGGTGGCCCGAACCTAGGTAAACAGCTGTGTCTCTTTTCCTTATAGTTCGTCGAGCTAGGCTGTGAGATTAGCGAGTAGGTAGACTGGGGAGGACGGGTTCTTCGCACGCACCCCAGAGTTCAAACCTCTCAAGGGTTTGCGGAACCCGAAATCCGACATTTGGCGTGCCAGGTAGGGGTGCGTTGGAGCCTCTCTTCCGCCGGTCGATCCACCGCCGCTCCACCGCTACCATGGCTGACGCTCGTCGAGCTCGTGCTGAGCGCCGGGCCGCCCGCGTCGCTCAGACAGCGCCTGCGGGTGACGGCTGCCCTCGCTGTCCCCCGTCTCCAGTGGCGAACGCCGCCACCAGCCCCGCGGGGCATGAGCAGCAAGCTTCGTCGCTGCACCCTTCTGTGCGGCGGAATGGGTGCACCGCCACCCCATCGCTGACTCCGGCTGGTTCGTCGTCTCATGCTCGTCGCGGGCCAGCGAACGCGCAGGCTGCGTTGCTCATGGCGCGCGAGCTCCTGCGCTACCGCCCCGTCGACGACCTCTACGAAGACTGGATGGACCGCATCGCCGAGCTCATCAGCGCCGTCGAGGACTCTCCTGCACCGTCTCGCTCGCTGCCTCACCCGCCGCCTGCTGCGGGTGACGTAGCCCACGGAGCACCTCCTCCACCTCCCCGTCAAGACGTCGCCCTCGGTCCAAGGCGCGAGGCCCCGCGGTGCGACCCGCCGCGCAGGGCGCTGGCACATGAAGATGAAAGCTGCCAGGTGGTGCATCGGCCGCAAGAAGATGCTCGTGCACTCCCAGCACCGCCACATCAAGACCGCGCGCCGCCTGCAGCGGTGGTGCGCGAGCACCAAGACCAGGCTCCACCTCCATGACGGGCTCCCGTGGCCACAGCGAGTTGCCGCGCATTCACTCCGGAGCTACGCAGCGTCGTCTGGCCGGGGAAGTTCAAGCCCGACCTGCCTCCACGCTACGACGGCATCCCCGGCCCTGCCGAGTTCCTGCAGCTCTACGAGCTGAGCATCGAGGCAGCCAACGGCGATGAGAAGGTTATGGCAAACTGGTTTCCCATGGCCCTCAAGGATGGTGCGCGCTCGTGACTCCTGAACCTGCCCGCGGGATCGATCTCCTCCTGGGACGAAATGCGAGAGCATTTCGTCGCCAACTTCCAGGGCACTCGTGATCGTCCACCGGTTGCGGGTGACCTGCGGCGCATCAAGCAGCAGCCAGGAGAGACCTTGCAGAAGTACATCCAGCGCTTCAACATCGTCCGCCTCAAGATCCCCTAGGCATCGGACGAGGCCATCATCTTGGCGTTCACTGATGGTGTCCGCGACGCCAAGATGAAGGAGGAGCTCGCCATACATGAGGACCTATGCACGGCTCTGGAGATGTTCAACATGGCAACCAAGTGTGCGAGAGCTGAAGAAGGTCGCCTCTCTCTCCTGGAGCTCCCGGGGGCTGACCCAGAAGACAAGAAGGCCAAAGCCAAGGACGTGAAGCGTAAGGGACCGGCTGTGCTCGCGGCCGAACCAGAGATGAAGCGCGGCTGCAACCACCCAGAGTCATCCAAGGGCAGCCGCCCGTTCTGCGTCTTCCACAACGTGCACAGCCACAACACCAATGACTGCCAGGAGCTCAGGGCCATCCGCGATGGGCGCCTCAGTCGATGTCCCGAGCGCAGAGACCGAGGCTACAGCCGTGGAGGAGGCCGAGGTGGAGGATGCTGGGACGGCCGGGACCCCCGCCAAGAATGGCGCGATCAGCCTCGTGAGGACCGCTGGCAGGGCCAGCCTCGCGAGGGCCCCTGGAGAGACCAGCCTCGTGAGGACCGCCCTCAGGGCAACGCTGGCCTTCCTCCGCTGCCGCCACCACCAAGAAGGAATGACGACCACCACCAGGACGAGGGGGCTGGGGCTTCCAGGAGCCTCGTGCCATCGCCTGCATCCTGGGCGGCACTCAGGCCCCTGCCTCTCATCGCATCTTCAAGCAGTTTCCCCGTGAGGTGAACGCAGCCCTCCCCAAGCTCGAGGTAACGCGTCCGCTCAGGTGGTCCAAGTGCACCATCACCTTCAGCCCATCCAATCAGCTCAAGTGCGCGGCAACTGCCGACGCTCTCCCGATGCTCTACTCGCCTACCATCAGCAACGTGCTCGTCACCAAGACTCTCATCGATGGTGGTGCGGGGCTCAACGTTCTCTCCATCGAGACATTCGACCGACTCCAGGTGCCCTATGACCAGCTGCAGCCTACCAAGCCTTTCTTAGGAGTGACCGATGGCTCCACCACCCCGATAGGGCAGATCTGCCTCCCTGTCACCTTCGACAAGTGTGACAACTACCACACCGAGCTCATCGACTTTGACGTCGCCCACATTCGCCTTCCATACAACGCCATCCTTGGGTATCCAGCCCTGGCCAAGTTCATGGTGGTGACTCATCATGGTTACAATGTCCTCAAGATGCCAGGGAGCTGCGGCATCATCACGGTCGCCTGCGAGGAGAAGGACGCGGTGTGCTCTCTCGAGCGCGCCTACCAGGCTGCGGCGGTCGAGAACCCAGACGATGAAGGCATCGTCTACCCTCCTGAGGCTGTCCCCAAGAAGAAGAAGCAGCTACTCCGCCAAGGACCTCAGAAGAGCAGGGTGTCCAGCGGCACCACCTCAGGCCCTGCGCCCACTGACGGGGCGCCTCCCTCTCTCGCATAGGAAGGCGCTCCCGGCGCCCCTCTCAGGCTGGGCTCGGGGGCTCTCCTCTGGAGGGCCTCTGACCTGGCCAATGTCACGAGGGAGGTGCTCGGGCACCATGTGGAGGCGTGCTTTGGCACGCACTTCCACTAGGAGAGTACAAGGCGCGAGGTGCCAGGTGCTCAGGAGTTCATCACCAAGGCAATCAAGGAGCTTCAGGAGGCAAGAACTACGCGAGGCGACCATCGCCCATCACCCGGCGCGGCTCCTTGTCCCGGCGAGGACAGCGAGCTGCGCGTCTGCATCAACATCCCAGGGCTCAACAGGGCCACATCTCAGGAGCGCTTCTGGTCGTACCGCGCTGGCCGGTGCGAGGGTCCCCCTCACAGCTATGTTCGCATGCCTTTGGGCTTGTCGAGCGCAGCTGCTGCATTCCAGCGCCACATGCGGGGCGTCCTGGCGGCTCATGAGGCCAGAAGCCAGGCGATCCTGTTAGAGGAGGAGATGGATCCTCGCGAGCCCCCCGGGCCCCTAGGGCCTCCCGAGGTTCAGGGCCTGGGCGGCTCATGAGGAGCGACTTCTGCGGCACGCGTCTTCAGCTACTCCAACATCTCTTCAGCAACGGTGCCAGGTAACATTTTCTGATTTGTCCAGTTGGGGGCGCCCCTCGGGCTGCATTATCCCCAAGCCGCGTGGGTCCGTCCCTGCGACATGTATCGTTTTGCATCTATCAGAACTAGCTCTACCTTATCTATGGGTTGATTTATGTTATCACCTGCTTGCCTGGTGTTCTATCGCCTCCGCGGCCTCCCGCATTGCTGACCAGCCTCTTGCTCATTCCGCAACGGGGGCTACACATGCTGGCATGATGCTTATGCTCGGGTCCGTCCCTGCAACGCTGACAAATCTGAGAGATTGAGCTCTGGCTCGCGGCCTGCCCCGCGCACGTCACCTCACCAGATCCTCAATGCCTTCATCTTCTTGCGGAAAGATCAGCGGCAGGACAGCAAGCGCGATTATGAGTTATACTCTTCTCTTGGACTAACCCGCAGGAATCCATGGAGTTCAGCCACGGGTGGCCCCGCCGGCCGTCCCTTTTTCACGCAATTCGCTTGCATGTTAAAGGGGGGGTGCTCCTGAGCATCGCGGCTCAGGAGCTCTTACTGACTCTCCAGCCCTCACCCCCTGGCCTTGACCACGGCATCGCGACCTGGCATACCAGCGGTGGCTGAGCCTCACTCGAGGGTCGGGACCCGAGGACGTAGAGCACCTCGATGAGTGGGGAGAAGGGGAGGTTGGCGTGAGCCCTACCTGGAAGCATCACTGCCAAGGCATAATCAGGCGTTGCGCAAAGGAATCACTTCAGGCCTACTAAGGTAAGTCACCCATGCATATCAGAGTGAACCTCATCGTCCGGTATTTTGATTCTCGCAATCTCGCTTCGGCAATGCCGCTTCCCTTTTTGGCCTCCAGGAAGCTGCTTGCACGCCAAAGGGGACCTCTTGAGCATCGCGCCTCAGGAGCTCTTACCGGACCTCGGGCCGCTCACCTCCTGGCCTTGACCATGGCATCGCGACCTGGCATACCAGCGACGGCTGAAGCCTGCCTGGGGACTGGGACCTGCTGGCGTAGAGCACTAAGCTACCGCGAGAACGAAAAGGGGGAACCATGCTGAAGCAAGATGCGCGGCTGCAACATCATACTAGGAATAATAAACATTGGAGCAAAAGCATTACAGTTTTTACATACCCCCACGGGGTTTGTCACAATTCTGCGCAGGGAAACAAAAGAAGGAAACGTCAAGGGACCCCGGCTACTGGGCATCACCGACGACGCCGAGCGGACGCCGCTGCTGTGCTCCGGGCACAGCAAGAGCTCGGTGGCATGTAGCTGTCGTCACTGGACTCCGGAGAATCGCTGGGCTCGGGAGAGTCGCTGGATTCCCAGGAGTCGTCGCTGCTGCTGGAGGAGCTGCCGGAGGCGGGCTTGATGTCCGCGGCCGCGCCGCACGGACTGCTTCTCCCGGGGCAGCACTCCAGACGCCGGCCCTCCTCATCGAAGACCTTTAAGAACAACGTAGAGGCGCCATCATACTCAAAGTGGATGGCGAGGGCCCCCTCTGGACGGCAGGCGCGGGCGACCTCGCCCCATCCTCGGGTCATGAAGATGTCGCCCAGGGGGACGACCTCGACCTCCGCCCCCGTGGCTAGGCCGCAGCACCCGACGTGCTGCAGCCACAGCTCAAGTGGCCCCCTCGGCGGCATCTCCTCAGCGAAGAACCTCGGGAGCCGGATCCACGTGCGCGGCGGCATTGCCGCCCACACCACGAACTCGCTAGAGGTCCCCTCGCCATGGGTTCGCCGGCCTGCTGGCCGCGCAACCTCGGACGGTCCGCCGAGACCCCGGCCCGCGTGGCGCTGGGCACTGCTGCCCTGTCCGGAGCCCTGCGCGCGGGCGTGCAGAGGAAGCGGGAAGCCAGGCGGAGGCCGCTCGTACCAAGGCCACATCACCTCTTGCCCTTCGCCGGTGTCGTAAGGGCGGCCGAGCCTCTTCTTCGGTGGAAGTGGCCCCGGCTCCTACCAAGGGGTTTTCCCCTTCTCCGCTGAAGAGAATCTCCTGATCAGCGCCATGGATGCTGCTGCAAGACGGTGAGACAAAGAAGAAGAAGAAGAAGGAGCGGGCAGCGAGAAGATAGAGATGAGTGAAGGGGGCTCTGCCCCTCCCCTCATTTATAGCCGGAGGGAGGCCAACCGCCGGCCTCCATGATCCCACGCAATGATGGTTCTTCTCTGCATGCAGCGGAGTCTCATCAAGTCAAACGGTTGCCGAGGCAGCGTGGGGAAGCGAAGACGCCCACATCCCATCAAGTGCCACGCGTCAACCGGGCCCTCAGGCGGTTAGTGCCCGCGGCGCTCCGCACTTGCCCCTTGGCTTCGCCTCGAAGGCAAGTTCGAGCATGCCTTGGGCCCGGGGGCTACTGTCGGTGTTCTGGGAACCAGGGTACCCAGACTTGCCTGCCTGCGGTCCACGGCGTGGCTCCATCGACGGCCTGGTGCGGCCCAGCTTCAGCGACAACAACTCAAGACCCTCGCGAGGGGCCAAGCCTCGCGAGGCGGACGACACCAAGACCTCCACGAGGAGCGGCCTCCTCAGGCTGGCTCCCGAGGAGCGGAGATCTCTATGCAAGCCTCACCTCATGAGGTCTGGATGACATGAGCCATGACGACCAAGGCCAGGCGGGCGCTAGCAGGCGCAGTGTACCAGTTTCCTCTTTGGTGCTAAAGAGGCAAGCGCAGGCGCGGAGTCCCGAGGAATTAGCCAAAGGTTTCCATTCCCGTGCAACAAGACCAAGACCGCCAGGACGGCAGGACAGAGGTCATCACCGAGCCCACCACGGCGTCACAACCAGAGGCTTTTGCAGGCGAAGACTACTTTTGTCAGGATAGCATGTACTAGCTGTCTCCCTTCGAATTTGGCCATTGTGGGATCCCTTCCAGCCTTTCATTTGGGAAGAGGACCAAGGCCACTATAAATAGGACTTAGCCACCACCAGACGGATCATTCAGATCACCCTCACTCCACCAGCTCACTCGAGCACAAGAACACCTCTCCTCCTGAGGCTGTTCACCACTGTACTAGTTCATCCTCAGCCCCTCGAGGCCAATCCACCACAAAGCAGGAGTAGGGTTTTACACCGCAAGGTGGCCCGAACCTGGGTAAACTGTTGTGTCTCTTTTCCTTACAGTTCGTCGAGCTAGGCTGTGAGATTAGCGAGTAGGCAGACTGGGGAGGACGAGTTCTTCGCACGCACCCCAGAGTTCGAACCTCTCAAGGGTTTGCGGAACCTGAAATCCGACAAGGGCCTTGGTTGGGAAAGCTTTCCGGCAAGGTTTCTACTGGTCCACTGCCCTCCAAGATGCAATTGAGCTAGTCACCAAGTGTGAAGCCTGCCAGTTCCACTCCAAGAATATCCATCAGCCTACTCAAGCTCTCCAAACAATCCCTTTGTCATGGCCATTTTCGGTCTGGGGGCTCGACATCCTGGGTCCCTTCTCCCGTGCTACCGGGGGCTTTGAATTCTTGTTCGTCGCAATCGACAAGTTTACAAAGTGACTGGAGGTGGAGCCCGTGAGAAAGGTGACCGTGCAGTCAGCTATCAAGTTCTTGAAAGGATTGGTGTGCTGCTTTGGGGTAACTGCCCGAATCATCACTGACAATGGCACCCAATTCACAAGCCACGCCTTCATGCAATACGTTCATTCCCTCAGAAGCAAGATTTCATTTGCCTCTGTGGCCCATCCTAGAAGCAATGGACAAGCTGAGAGGGCGAACGCTGAAGTGCTGCGAGGTCTCAAGACAAGAACTTTTGATAGACTGCATAGTGCGGCAGGCGATGGATCGACGAGCTACCGGTGGTTCTTTGGTCCCTCCTCATGACACCAAATCGAGATACCGGGCAGACTCCCTTCTCCCTAGTCTATGGGGCAGAAGCAGTTATCCCCACGGAACTCATATACGGGTCTCCTCGAGTGCTTGCCTACGATGAAGTAGTGCAGGAACAGCACCGGTGTGACGACGTTGTGCTACTTGAGGAGAACCGTCTCTGGGCTGCTACACGTGTTGCATGCTACCAGCAAGCCCTGCGTCGCTATCACAGTCGTAGGGTTCATGGCCGAAGTTTTGAGGTAGACAAGTTGACGCCAAAGTGGGAAGGCCCTTACCGGGTAGTACGAGTCACCAGACCTGGCGTAGTCCGTCTGGAGACCAGAGATGGCATTCAATTGCAAAACTCATGGAATATTGAGCATCTCCATAAGTTCTACCCGTAAGGCGTGGCTGTCGGGCCCTGCCCAGCAGCCACCCTTTTGTACAAGCTTTGCCGAAGTTGCATGTAACCCTTGTACAAAGCCAGGCGCAGACCCTGAGCAACAGAGAAATAAACGAAGCGCTGGGGGCCCGAAACTTGCATGCATGCATAAGCATATCATGAGCATAGCATGATCATGTAGATGAGGTCGCATGTGGCATTGTTTTCATCTGCACTAAGTTGCAGGGTTCTTGCCGTGGACTTGACCCGAAGAGAAGAAATGAAGACGAGCCTACGTGACGATCCCCGGCAGACCAAGCAGATAAGTTCCTTCTTATCCATACCTATTCTGTAATTTGAAAACTTGTGCATATGAAAACCCCGCCACCTTCGAAACATAGGTGCTCCTACCCTTTGACTCGAACGCTGCTTCAGTCAGGGTGGTCGCAGTGGCCTTTGGCGGAAAAGGTTCGGCGGGGGACCGGTCCCTTTTTACGGTTTTTTGCCCGGGAGGCCTAGCCCCGTGGCAACAAACTAAGGCACCGGCAGGATAGCCTGCCGGGGAAACTTGTTTACTTAAATGTATAGAGGCATTTCACCTCTGCATGGATATGGTACATGCACAAGTGCCCGGCAAAGCTTGTCTTTTTCATTAATATGCTGATAAGCAAGTACAGATCTTACATAACACAAACATGGATAAAGAAGTTTACATTATTTAGACTAAAGTTTGGCCGATGCCTGCACATTTTAAACTGAAAAAAGATAAGTGCCCCGTAATCCCTTTCTTGTCCCTCTCCTCCTCCTAGGCACTATGGTGGGAAGAGAAGAGGGAAAAAGGAGTGCCTGAGCGGAAGCCTAGCCCGATCCCGTCAGGGCTTGTCGGACACAGCCTGACAAGATCGAGAGTGGCGAGGCTGCGAAGGAGAAGGGCGGAAGGAGCAGATCGGCAGTGCCCTGGTCACCACCTCCAGGACCAGCAAGAAGCCTCAGCGCAAGCACCGGCAGGGGAAACTGCCGGAGCTCAGCTGGAAGACTACTGGAGGAGGCGAAGGCACCAAGAGAGCGACCCCCCCGGCAACAGTCCTAAAGAGGCCGGTGATGATGGTGCCGGGGAGGGAGGGGAACATCAGAAAGACGAGGCAGCGGGCCGGCAATACGAGACGAATGCATCGGTGCCATCGTACTCCGACCTCACGGCCTGCCACCCGCCTTCTCCGTCTTCCCTCGTTCTTTCTTCATCACCACCACTCCGGGAGGACGCCAACCCCTTGGGCCGACACCTCCCCCAGAGAAGCAGCAGGCGACGGCGATGTCGGAGGCATGCAAGTGGCACCGCTCCCCACCTTGGAGGGCAGGAAGGTGCCACCGTCTTCAACGTTCGCCCCGACTCTGCCGGAAGGAAGAGCACTAGGATTACCGAGGATCCTGAGTGCTGCACCCCAGACAGGCACCGAAACCCCCAAGGGCCCCATCGTCAGGGCAATGAGCCTTGGTGACCCGTAGTGAGGGCTGGCGTTCCTCACTGGATAGCCGGCTCGTGTGAGGGAGACAAGCGTTTCACCATTTTGGAGAAGCGCGACATCTCCCACACCACGGGCGACTCGACACCCACATCCTCGACCACTGCATCCCTTTCGGCCCCGGACCAGACTCACTCCCCGGGCGTTTACACAAGCGTTCGGCGTCATCGACCCTAAGCTAGAGCCCGGGGCCTGGCCCCAGCCTCCCCACCTCAACATAACAGAGAAGGAAGCAAGGAAGAGAAAAAGAAGGGTGCATGGATGAGCATTTCCGCTCCCCCTCACCCCCTCTTTTATAGGCGGGCTGAGGCTGGGGGCTGATCCCTCGGTGGATAACCGCCGCCCCTCTCCACCAACCCAGGAAGACCGGGCCCCTGCCATGACGCTCTCTCCCGCACCACGCGCTTCCGTTACCTACCCCACTCAATGCATGCAGCATACGTGGCAAGGGATAAGAACGTGGTGGGAAGAATGACTTGGCAGTTACTCACCCGTGCGTTAAAGTCATTCATGGGCCATTATAGGGATGGCCCCACTACAATTGGCGTTACACGACGTGCGGGAAAACCGGAAACTGACTCAAGCTCAAATTAATGAAGAAGCAAAGAAGATCTCAAGGGGTGAGCTACTACGGCCTCCCCGCCTTTGTACTGGATAGGGCCTACCCCGACGACGCTCGGCAGCATGTTCAGGCCAAGCTCGGGGGCTCTTGTTGGTGCAACAAACCCCAGGTATGTTGCCCAGACTATACACAGGCTCAAGAACGAGATTGCAGCATATAGGACAAGGCCAAGCAGAAGAGATCAACTCTTTGAGGAATCAAAGGGCGGATCAAGAAGACCAAGACCAACCCAAGGAGTAAAATACCACAATGGAAAAACCTCCCCTACCAGGCAGGCGAGCCTGGCGGGGACGAGGTTGCCCCGAAGACAAGTCTCAAGATTGCCCCAGCAGGCTTGCCGGGGATGCTGAGGGCAGATTACCCCGCCAAGGCTCCACCACTCCACCTCACAGCAACACAAGTCACCAATCGGTGCGGTGTCGAGCCCTCAAGATGCTAAATGGCCGTTATTTGGCACATGGCAGCCATCTCTAAAGGAAATCACCTCCAAACGATACTCGTCCAGCGACGTGTCACGCAGGCAGGAGAGAAGGTGGCAAAACAGCACGGCAAGGTTTGCCGGGCTAGACTACGATGTGACACTAAGCGGCGCATTTAATGCACTCTGTCTAGTCTGTAGAGTTAGGTATGATGGCACTGTTTGCTATCTAATCAGTACACAATGACTGATTTGCCATTGTGCTGACCCCTTGATCTATAAAAGGAGGACCATGGCAACCTTAGAAAGGATTCGGACCCCTGTACACTCATACGCGCGTAGCTGCTCTCGCCCCGAGGCGACCTTGCCGGGCTAGAGCGCTGCGTCTCCACCACGGTCCTCTCATCAATCCACCAAAGCAGGAGTAGGGTTTTACGCCTCACGGCGGCCCAAACCTGGGTAAAAACTGCCCGTGTGATCACTGCCGCGCTGCCCCGTGCCCTCCGCTCTTTGTGCAATGCGTCCCTCCCCCCTGCCGAACCACAAGGGGCCGATGGCCCCATAGGTGGCAGTGTTTTCCCACGACAGAGGGAGAATGCCGTCAACTGGAATTCTGGACCGGAAAGGAGCAAATCTGAGATACTTATTCTGCACAACTCTAAAAGCCCTGAAAATTTACGGAGAATTATTTTAGAATATATAAAAATTATTGGGCGAAGAAACTACCAGAGGGGACCCACCAGGTGGCCACAAGCCATCTCCTGGTGCCCCTCTTCTTCTATATGAAAGGTTTTGACCTAAAAAATAAGAAGGAAGCTTTCGGGATGAACCGTCGCCGTCTCAAGGTGGAACTTGGGCAGGAGCTATCTAGGGCTCCGGCAGAGCGATTCTGCCGGGGAAACTTCCCTCCGGAAGGGGGA
Organism: Thinopyrum elongatum; assembly: GCA_011799875.1. NCBI lineage: Eukaryota > Viridiplantae > Streptophyta > Magnoliopsida > Poales > Poaceae > Thinopyrum > Thinopyrum elongatum. The sequence continues at coordinate 284,065,227 of CM022301.1, forward strand.
AATCGAAGCCATCATCATCACCAACGATCCTCTCATCGTGGGAGGGTCAATCTTCATCAACATATTCACCAGCACCATCTCCTCTCAAACCCGAGTTCATCTCTTGTATTTAATCTTTGCCTCAAAACCTCAGATTGGTACCTGTAGGTTGCTAGTAATGTTGATTACTCTTCGTAGTTGATGCTAGTTGGTTTATTTGGTGGCAGATCATATGTTCAGATCCTTAATGATATTTATTACCCCTCTAATCTTGAACATGAACATGCTTTTTGAGTAGTTAAGTTTGTTCCTGAGGACATGGGAGAAGTCTTGTTATAAGTAATCATGTGAATTTGGTATTCGTTCGATATTTTGGTGAGATGTGTGTTGTCTTTCCTAGTGGTGTTATGTGAACATCAACTACATGACACTTCACCATGATTTGGGCCTAGGGGAAGGAATTGGAAAGTAATAAGTTGATGGTTGCTACTTCTTGAGCTTGCGTTGATTTTTTCCTTGAAGAGGAAAGGGTGATGCAGCAAAGTAGAGATAAGTATTTCCCTCAGTTAAGAACCAAGGTATCAATCCAGTAGGAGGCACAAGCAAGTCACCAATATATGCACCTGCACAAACTAACAAACACTTGCGCACAACACGAAAAAAGGGGATGTCAATCCCTTCACGGTCACGAACAAGAGTGATATCTAATAAAGATAGGTATAAAAGATAAATAAAGAGCAAACTAAAGTAAATATAACTAAATTGCAGCAAGGTATTTTTTGGGTTTTTTGGTTTATAGATCTGAAAATATATGATGGAAAATAGACCCGGGGACCATAGGTTTCACTAGAGGCTTGTCGTGGTTTTCACACGGCCACCTATGGGGCCATCGGCCCCTTGTGGTTCGGCAAGGGGGACGAGCGCATTGCACGAAGAGCAAAAAGCATAGAGCAGCACGGCAGCAATGACACGGGTAGTTTTACCTAGGTTCGGGCCGCCGCGAGGCGTAAAACCCTACTCCTGCTTTGTTGGATTGATGAATGGGTGGTGGTGGAGGCGCAGCGCTCTAGTCCGGCAGGGTCGCCTCGAAGTGGGAGCAGCTACGCGCGTACGAGAGTACGGGGGTCCGAATCCTTTCTAAGGTTGCCATGGCCCTCCTTTTATAGATCAAGGGGTCAGCACAATGGCAAATCAGTCATTGCGTACTGATTAGATCGCAAACAGTGCTATCATACCTAACTCTGCAGACAGGACAGAGCGCATTAAATGCACTGCTTAGTGTCACATCGTAGCGTAGCCCGGCAAGCCTTGCCTTGCCGTTCGGCCACCTTCTCGCATGCCTGCGTGACACGTCCCTGTACGGGTGTCATTTGGAGGTGATTTCCTCTAGAAGTGGCAGCCACGTGCCAAATAATGGCCACTTAGCCACTTGGGGGCTCGACACCGCACCGATCGATGACTTGCATTGCTGTGAGGTGGAGCGGTGGAGCCTTGGCGGGGTAATCCTCCCTCGGCGTCCCCGGCAAGCCTGCCAGGGCAATCTTGAGACTTATTTTTGGGGCAACCTCGTCCCCGCCAGGCTCACCTGCCCAGCAAGGGAGGGTTTTCCTTAGTGGTATCTTGCTCCTTTGGTTGGTCTTGGTCTTCTTGATCTACCCTTTGATTTCTCAAAGAGCTGATCTCTTCTGCTTGGTCTGGTCTCGGATGCTGCAACCTTGTTCTAGAGCCTGTGTATAGTCTGGGCAACACACCTGGGGTTTGTTGCACCGACAGGAGCCCCCGGGCCTCGCGTGAACATGCTGCCAAGCATTGTCAGGGTAGGCCCTGTCCAGTACACAGGCGGGGAGGCTGTGGTAGCTCACCCTTTGAGATCTTCTTTGCTTCTTCATTAATCTGAGCTTGAGTCAGTTTCCAGTTTTCCCGCGCGTCGTGCAAGACGTTGTGGAGGATATTATGAGCCATGATCCATGGGCTACCCATGTCCCACGTTCACGGGGTGGTAACTGCCATTCCACTATCTTTCCCACTTGCAGTGCTTCTGCCACGTGTACCGCATGCGTTGCACGGGGTTGGTGGCGGAGGGCGTGGAAATGCGTGCCATTGCAAAAACCCAGACGCCATGGATTAGTGCTGAGGGTCGGCATTGATTCCACGAGCCGTTGGTGGCGCGGGGAAACCGGATTGGAGGAGTGGAGTGGCTGCCTTCAGGGAGAGGAGCCAGCCCCCTGCCCCGTTCGCCTATAAAAAGGAACGTAGGGTAGGGTGCTTCTCTACGCATCTCACCCCTTCCTTCTCCTTAGCAGCTCTCGTCCGCCATGGTGAGGGGCCGGGGGTGTGGCGGTTCTCCGGCGGTGGCGACGAGAGCTTCTACTCGACAGCGCCTCCCTCCTCCTATTGAAAACGCGGGGGCGGAGCCCACCGCGGGAGGAGGTGGGAGGGGGCGAGGTCGCGGCCGCCATGGTGCCCGGGGTCGAGGAGGACGGGGTGGTGCTCTGATTGCACCTCCGCCGGTCGCTCATCCCCCAATGGAAGGCCACATCGGAGATCAACCACTGGAGTTCATCATCAGGTTGTATAAGCACCCGCGCGGCCGCCTCCGCCTCCCTACTCCATTTGCGAGGGTGATGGAGCTTGAACAACCGCGTGCACTGAAGCTGCACATGAGGGGTTGCTGTAATGGCAGCATGCGGGTGGATGTGGATTTCCCCGCCCCTCATGTCATGCTCTTTCGACGTGGTTGGAAGACTTTTGCCCGCACCCACAGCTTGTCGGAGGGGCACGTCCTCCATTTTAAATTAATGGACACCGAGCTGCTCTCCGTCAAGGTCTTTGGATGCTCGGGAGCTCGCTTAAGGTGCTACGCGGAGAGCTCAACCGATGACGAAAGCTCCTCCTCGAGCGATAGCGACGAGGAGGACAGTGACAGCGATGATGACAGCACCGATGGGGAGGACGAGAGCTCCGACTTCGGCTGAACATCAGCCACACCATCATCGTCAGGTGGCAGCACCATCATCAGCACCTGCATCTCATTCTCGGCAAGGCGATTTGTCGCGGAGTTGGATGCAGAGGTGGGGATGATGTCTTCGGCTCCTCCAGTAGCCTTCCAGCTGGGCCCTGGCAGGCTTCCTCGCGGGCTGTAGCTTCGTTCGCCCTGCTGCGTCCTGCTGGCCTTAGTGGCAGTGGTCAGGGGGACCCTTCCGTCGCTCTCTTCACCATCTCCCTCGCCCATGCCCTCTCGATCTTGTCGGGCTCCCTGTCATGTGGCCCGACGGGTCAGGCTGGGCTTCTGCCCAGGCATCCCTTTTGCCTTCTTCTCTTCCCACCATAGTGCCTAGGAGGAGAGGGACAAGGAAGGGATTACGAGGCACTTATCTTTTTTTCAGTTTAAAATGTGTAGGCATTGGCCAAACTTTAGTCTAAATTATGTAAACTTCTTTATCCATGTTTATGTTCTATAAGATCTGTACTTGCTTATCAGCATATTAATGAAAAAGACAAGCTTTGCCGGGCACTTGTGCATGTATCATATCCATGCAGAGGTGAAATGCCTCTATACATTTAAGTAAACAAGTTTCCCCGGCAGGCTATCCTGCCGGTGCCCTCAGTTTGTTGCCGCGGGGCTAGGCCTGCCGGGCACAAAACCACAAAAAGGGACCAGCCCCCCGCCGAACCTTTTCTGTCAAAGGCCACTGTGACCACCCTGACCGAAGTAGCGTTCGAGTCAAAGGGTAGGAGCACCTATGTTTTGAAGGTGGCGGGGTTTTCATATGCACAAGTTTTCAAATTACAGAACATGTATGGATAAGAAGGAACTTACCTGTTTGGTCTGCCGGGGATCGTCACGTAGACTCGTCTTCATTTCTTCTCTTCGGGATCAAGTCCATGGCAAGAACCTTGCAACTTAGTGCAAATGAAAACAATGCCACATGCGACCTCATCTACATGATCATGCTATGCTCATGATATGCTTATGCATGCATGCAAGTTTCGGGGGCCCCCCAGCGCTTCATTTATTTCTCTGTTGCTCAGGGTCTGCGCCTAGCTTTGTACAAAGGGTTACATGCAACTTCGGCAAAGCTTGTACAAAAGGGTGACTGCCGGGCAGGGCCCGACAGCCGCGCCTTACGGGTAGAACTTACGAAGATGCTCAATGTTCCATGAGTTTTGCAATTGAATGTCATCTCTGGTCTCCAGACAGACTGCGCCAGGTCTGGTGACTCGTACTACCTGGTAAGGGCCTTCCCAATTCGGCGTCAACTTGTTTGCACCCTTGGAGGACTGAACACGCCTAAGGACAAGGTCACCTTCCTCAAAGCTCCGGGCATGAACCCTGCGGCTGTGATAGCGACGCAGGGCTTGCTGGTAGCGTGCAGCACGTGTAGCAGCCTGGAGACGGTTCTCCTCAAGTAGCATAGCGTCGTCACGCCGGTGTTGTTCCTGCGCTACTTCATCGTAGGCAAGCACTCGAGGAGACCCGAATATGAGTTTCGGGGGGATAACTGCTTCTGCCCCATAGACTAGGGAGAAGGGAGTCTGCCCGGTAGCTCGATTTGGTGTCGTACGGAGGGACCAAAGAACCACCGGCAGCTCGTCGATCCATCGCCTGCCGCACTTCTGTAGCCTATCAAAGGTTCTTGTCTTGAGACCTCGCAGCACTTCAGCGTTCGCCCTCTCAGCTTGCCCGTTGCTTCTGGGATGGGCCACAGAGGCAAATGAGACCTTCCTTCCGAGGGCATGAACGTATTGCATGAAGGCGTGGCTTGTGAATTGGGTGCCATTGTCGGTGATGATCCGGGCAGGTACCCCGAAGTGGCACACCAATCCTTTTAAGAATTTGATAGCTGACTATGCGGTCACCTTCCTCATGGGCTCTACTTCCAGCCACTTTGTAAACTTGTCGATTGCGATGAACAAGAATTCAAAGCCCCCGATAGCACGGGAGAAGGGGCCCAAGATGTCGAGCCCCCAGACCGAAAATGGCCATGACAAAGGGATTGTTTGGAGAGCTTGAGCAGGCTGATGGATATCCTTAGAGTGGAACTGGCAGGCTTCACACTTGGTGACTAGCTCAATTGCGTCTTGGAGGGTTGTGGGCCAGTAGAAACCTTGCCGGAAAACTTTCACGACCAAGGCCCTTGATCCGATGTGGGAGCCACACATACCCTTGTGTATCTCTGCCAGCAGTTCCTTTCCTTCTTCCCGGTAAATGCACTTCAATTTCACATCGTTGGGCCTTCTTCTGTATAGCGTGTCGTCAACGAACTAATATATACTGGCCCTCTGGGCTACTCTTTCAGCTTCTTCTTGTTCTTCGGGAAGTTCTCCTGTTTGGAGGAAACGAACAATGTGCCGCGCCCAAGTTGGAGCCTGGGGCTCAGCAACAAGGACTAGCGGCACCTCCTCGTTGATGGGAGCACATGCCTCGACCGCAAAGACTGGTAGTTCGGTGGGAGGGTGTAGCTCACTGATCGAAGGGGAGTTGTTCTCGCCAAGCTCTCTGCGGGGGGCTTCGGGAAGCTCTGCCGGGAGAGGCTTACCGGAGTTCAATTTCCTCCTCTTGCTGGCCATTGTTGCTGGGGATACGGAGGGTTGAGTCAGATGGAGAACAAAAGTCCCTGGTTCCACAGGGAGTTTTTGCACAACGCACTTTGACAGATGATCAGCAATGTTGTTTTCCGCATGTGGCACATGCTCTGTTTGCAATCCGTCAAAGCGCTCCTCCAACTTCCTCACTTCCTCGACGTATGCCTCCATTAATGGGCTTTGATAATCCTTGTTGATTTGCCTCACCACAAGTTGCGAATCTCCGTGGATGATCAGCTTCTTGATTCCCAGTTCTGTTGCAATTCTGAGCCCGGCAAGGAGCCCTTCATACTCTGCAGTATTGTTGGTAGCCTTCTCCTGGGGGAAATGCATTTGAACGACATACTTAAGGTGCTCCCCAGTGGGAGCAAGGATAAGCACGCCAGCTCCTGCACCTTGTAGGGAGAAGGCACCATCAAAATACATAATCCATTCTTGGGGCGCTTCCTTGCCGGGGATGACTGTCTCCAGTACTTCTTCATCAGGGGTTGGCATCCACTCCGCAATGAACTCTGCTAGTGCTCTGCTCTGAATAGTTGACGTGCTTTCAAACTTCAAACCAAAGCTGGATAACTCCAAAGCCCATTCCACAATTCTGCCGGTGGCCTCAGGGTTTCAGAGTATGCGTTGCAAGGGGAAGCGAGTGACAACCGTGATCTCGTGGGCTTGGAAGTAGTGGCACAGTTTCCTTGATGCCATGATGAGGCCAAAAATCAACTTTTGCAAGCCAGAGTACCTCGACCTAGCCCCCTGTAGCAGGGAGCTGACGAAGTACACTGGGCGCTGCACCACCTTCTTCCTTGCCATGATCTTGGAACTGTCTCCATTGCCTTGCTCTTCCTTGTCTTGAACTGCATCTGACCTTGCCGGGACGGGTTCACTTTCCTCTCCAGAGGAGACGGCGGTGGCGGCTGCTGCTTCATTTATCTCCTGCTGTGCCACCAGCGCTGCGCTAACCACTTGATTGGTCGCTGCTAAATATAGCAGCAATGGCTCTTGTGGTTTAGGAGCGACTAAGGTGGGAACAGAGGAAAGGTAGGTCTTCAAATCTTGTAGCGCAGCATCTGCCTCCGGGGTCCACTCCACGGGCCCTGCCTTCTTCAGGATTTTGAAGAACGGCAAGGCGCGTTCGGTGAACTTAGAAATGAACCTGCTCAGCGCGGCAACACATCTAGTCAAACGCCTCACATCTTTAACTGTCTTGGGTGCTTGTATCTGCTCGATAGCCTTGATCTTGTCGGGGTTGGCCTCTATCCTCTGATGGGACATGAACAAGCCAAGTAGCTTGCCGGAAGGAACGCCAAACACACACTTCTCCGGGTTCAGCTTCAAGTTGATTCTGTGCAGATTTGCAAAGGTCTCTTCCAAATCCTGAATGAGAGTCATTATGTCCTTGGTTTTGACCACTATATCATCCATGTAGGCTTCAATATTTCTGTGCAGCTGGGACTCAAAGCCAATCTGTACTGCTCTTGCAAAAGTGGATCCAGCACTCTTCAACCCGAAGGGCATCCGTACAAAACAGTACGTGCGACATGGGGTTATGAACGCGGTCTTCTCTTCGTCTTCCTTGGACATGAAGATCTGGTGGTATCCAGAGTAGGCATCCAGGAAGGAAAGCAGGTCACACCCGAAGGTGGAATCCACAATCTGATCGATGCGCGGCAAGGGGAATGGGTCCTTCAGGCATGCTTTATTTAGATCCGTGAAATCTATGCAAAGCCTCCATTTCCCATTTGCTTTGCGCACCACCACTGGATTCGCTAACCAAGTTGGATGCAACACTCCTCTGACCAAACCAGCAGCTTCAAGTTTCTTGATCTCCTCGGCAATAAACTGTTGCCGCTCCAAAGCTTGCTTTCGAACCTTCTGCTTGACGGACCGGGCATGTGGGTAGACAGCAGGGTGGTGCTCGATTACCTTCCTGGGAACACCGGGGATGTCAGATGGTTGCCAAGCAAACACATCGACATTCGCCCGCAGGAAGGCAACGAGCATGCTTTCCTATTTGTCGTCGAGGGTGGCACTGATGGTAAACGTACCATCAGCACCAGCAAGCCCTACCGTGACCTTCTTCACAGCGGGTGCAGCAGCCTTGGATCTCTTGCTATTGGAACTCTCCGACAAGTCATCAACAGGTGCAGCGCACTCCGAAGAGGTACGCTTCCCGGATTCCTTGTTGGCATCCTTGCTGGCTTTCTTCTTTTTCTTGCTTTCCTTGGCGGGAGCAGTGGCTTCCGCAGCCTCTGTAGCGACTGCTTCCCGATACATCTTGTCCACGCATATGATTGCGTCTTTCTTGTCTGATGGAATGGAAATGACGCCCGTTGGCCCTGGCATCTTCAAAGTGTTGTAGGCATAGTGGGATGCCGCCATGAATTTGGTGAGGGTAGGGCGACCAAGGATTCCATTGTACGGCAGGGGGAGGTCAACCACATCAAACACGATCTTCTCAGTCCGGTAGTTTAACTCCCCCCGAATGTTACCAGTAGTGTGATCTTCCCCTTAGGACGACTCCTACCGGGGTTGATCCCTTGGAACGTACCAGTAACCTTGAGCTCTTCATCTGTTATCTGGAGTTTGCTGATGACCTTTGGAGAAATCAGATTCAACCCGGCCCCGCCGTCAACCAACATCTTTGTGACCTTGAGGTTGCGGATCGTTGGTGAAACCAACAACGGCAAACACCCTACCACGGTAGTGCGGTCAGGGTGATCCTCCTCATCAAAGATGATGGGCGTGCGGGACCACTTGAGCGGCTTCTGAGAATCTACCGCTGGCTCCACGGCATTGTCTTCACGCGCCCACTTTTTAAGTTGGCGGTGAGAGGAGTGCAAAGATGCACCCCGTCAATGCACATGGCGTTAGTGGCTTTCTGGAACTCCTACTCGCTGCTTTCCTCTTCATCTCCTTCATCACTCTTGTCCTCGCAATCCTTCTTCTCACGGCCTTTGGCGGGTTTCCCCTGATGCTGAGGAGCCTTGCCGGGGCGACCTGCTCTGCCGCCTCGGCCCTTCCCGCCAGCGCCATCTTTGTCTTTCTCCTTATCACACTTCTCGTACTCAGCACTCTGCTTCTTGACGAGTTGATCAACCTAATGACACTCCTGAAGATCGTGGCCCTTGGTCTGATGGATCTGGCAGTACGGCCCATCACTCTTCCTAGCCTTCTCGGTAGCCACGTCTTCCCGGCAATCAGTGCACGCGGCAGCTTCCTTGCCGGGAACCTCGGTCTTGGCGTTCTTGCCGTTACTAGGTGCACTCGATCCTTCAACGGTCCTCACCGCTTTATCCTTGCGCTTCTTGTTCTTCTTCTTCTAGTCGGTGGCGTCATTGTCGCCCTCTGAGTCGATGTCGACGCCATCCTCTTCACCGGGGAGTAGTCTCCCCTCTTCTACTCGGGCACACTTATCCACCAGAGTGTATAGCTTATTCACAATCTTGGGCAACCGAACGTTCATTTTAGAATGTATCCGGCGGTTGCGCACGTTGGAATGGAACGCGACTATCACAGCCGCCGGGTGGATGTCTGGAATGTTCCTGTGCACCCGGTTGAACCTCTACATGTACTTCCGCAGACTCTCTCCTTCCTTCTGTGGAAGGAGCTGCAAGTCGCTGGGGCGCCCTGGTTCTTGACGACCGCCCATGAAGGCGCCAACAAACTCATGGCATAGGTCAGCCCAGGTCGAGATGGAATTCTCTGGTAAGTGCATCAGCCAAGACCTCACATTTGGCTTGAGTGCCAAAGGGAAGTAGTTGGCGAATACCTTCTCGTCTCTTCCCCCGGCAGCTTGAACAGCGATGGTGTAGATGCTCAAGAACTCTGTTGGGTTCAATCTTCCATCATACTTCTCTGGTATTTCTGGCTTGAACGTGCGAGCAGATGGCCAACGGACTTGCCGCAGCTTGCGAGTGAAGGCGGGACACCCAACCTTGAAAGGTAGGTACCCACCTTCACCGGGCGTGGGCTCGTCGACGTCGGGGTTATTGCGCCTATCAGACTGGCGTTGGGTTTCGCGGCGTTGTTCGATGGTGACGCACGCATCTTCCCTCTGCCTGTCTTCCAGGACTCGCCGCTGGTCTCGCCGTGCTCGAGGATCGGACGAAGCCATCGATACATCATCGGGTTGTTGGTCGCAGGGCTCTGGCTGCGGCCCCTGTGCTGGCTGCCACGGAGGGGATTGCACCGTGGGGGTGGCCCATTCGGTATGGCCAGCGGCTCGGGCCGTTGTCGCCGCCTGCGGAGGCCGTGACGGACCCGCTCGCTGTGATCCTCCCGCCTCAGCGAATCCAATCAGGCTCTGAATGGTGGCTCTCCACTCATCCATCTGATCGGCCGCCGGCGGAAATTTCAACAGGAGTTGGGCCCGTGCCATGGCCTCCGAAGGAGTGCTCGGCATAGACGATGATGTAGACCGCAACGTCGCCTGGCTTCTGACGGTGCCGGTAGTGGTAGCGTCGAGCTCTCGTCGTTGTGAGCCAGTCGCCAGGGTGGCGTGGTGACGAGGTGGATGTGCTTGGGGATCGGCGGCTCCGTTCGGCACATTGGCTTGGCCAGCCCATCCCGGGGGTGGCGCGTGCCCTGCAGCCACACCCACAATGGGGACAGCCGGAGGGTTGTGGTTCGCCCCAGGGTGAGCGCCACCGCTGTGGCTGCGTCCTTCGGTGGGGTGGAGAGGCGCGGACGGGATGATCTCTCCTCCCGCACCTTGTGGAGCATGGCCACTGGGATGTTGTTGGCGCTGTCCTTCTCCGGTGCCTCCTGCTCCCATTTCAGCCATAGGGGAGATGGTGATGACACCGCCTGCGCCGGCCACGTCCCCCGCAGCGTCCACGTCTCCGTGTGCCCCCGTAGCCCCCACGGTATCGGCGGCCGCGTGCGAAGGGGCCTTTGAGGTGGACGGGTGAGCTGCGGCACCGGATTTCTTCTTGGGCGCCATGGATGATGAAGCCGTTGATGAAGAGAACGATGATGAAGATGACACGCTGCGTACGCTCTCGGGTTTGCACAAGCGCTTCCCCCTACCTGGCGCGCCAAAGATGTCGTGGTTTTCACACGGCCACCAATGGGGCCATCGGCCCCTTGTGGTTCGGCAAGGGGGACGAGCGCATTGCATGAAGAGTGGAAAGCATAGAGCAGCACGGCAGTAATGACACGGGCAGTTTTACCCAGGTTTGGGCCACCGCGAGGCGTAAAATCCTACTCCTGCTTTGGTGGATTGATGAATGGATGGTGGTGGAGGCGCAACGCTCTAGCCCGGCAGGGTCGCCTCGGAGCGGGAGCAGCTACGCGTGTACGAGAGTACGGGGGTCCGAATCCTTTCTAAGGTTGCCATGGCCCTCCTTTTATAGATCAAGGGGTCACCACAATGGCAAATCAGTCATTGCGTACTGATTAGATAGCAAACAGTGCTATCATACCTAACTCTGCAGACAGGACAGAGCGCATTAAATGCACCGCTTAGTGTCACATTGTAGCGTAGCCCGGCAAGCCTTGCCGTGCCGTTCGGCCACCTTCTCGCCTGCCTACGTGACACGTCCCTGGACGGGTGTCATTTGAAGGTGATTTCCTCTAGAAGTGGCTACCACGTGCCAAATAACGGCCACTTAGCCACTTGGGGGCTCGACACCGCACCGATCGATGACTTGCGTTGCTGTGAGGTGGTGCGGTGGAGCCTTGGTGGGGTAATCCACCCTCGGCGTCCCCGGCATGCCTGCCGGGGCAATCTTGAGACTTATTTTTGGGGCAACCTCGTCCCTGCCAGGCTCGCCTGCCCGGCAAGGGAGGTTTTTTTCTTAGTGGTATCTTGCTCCTTTGGTTGGTCTTGGTCTTCTTGATCCGCCCTTTGATTTCTCAAAGAGCTGATCTCTTCTGCTTGGTCTGGTCTCGGATGCTGCAACCTTGTTCTCGAGCCTGTGTACAGTCTGGGCAACACACCTGGGGTTTGTTGCACCGACAAGGCTTATCTCTTGAAGAAAACATACGGTGGGTAAACAAATTACTGTTGAGCAATTGATAGAAAAGCGCATAATTATGACGATATCTAAGGCAATGATCATGAATATAGGCATCACGTCCATGACAAGTAGACCGAAACGATTCTGCATCTACTACTATTACTCCACACATCGACCGACTCCTACCTGCATCTAGAGTATTAAGGTCATAAGAACAGAGCAACGCTTTAAGTACGATGACATGATGTAGAGGGATAAACTCAAGCAATATGACATAAACCCCATCTTTTTATCCTTGATGGCAACAATACAATACGTGCCTCGCTACCCCTTCTGTCACTGGGTGAGGACACCGCAAGATTGAACCCAAAACTAAGCACCTCTCTCATTGCAAGAAAAACCAATCTAGTTGGCCAAACCAAATCGATAGTTCGAAGAGAAATACAAACATATCTTAATCATGCATAAAAGAGTTCAGAGAAGAGTCAAATAATATTCATAGATAATCTGATCATAAATCCACAATTCATTGGATCTCAACAAATGCACCGCAAAAGAAGATTACATCGGATAGAACTCCAAGAACATCGAGGAGAACATTGTATTGAAGATCAAAGAGAGAGAAGAAGCCATCTAGCTACTAGCTATGGACCTGTAGGTCTGTGGTAAACTACTCACGCTTCATCGGAAGGGCAGCAAGGTTGATGTAGAGGCCCTCCGTGATCGAATCCCCCTCCGGCGGAGTGCCGGAAAAGGCCCCAAGATGGGATCTCACGGGAACAGAGGCTTGCGGCGGCAGAAAAGTATTTTGGTGGACGCTTCTAATGTTTGGGGAATATTGAGAATATATAGAGCTGGAATTAGGGTTAGGGGACCTCCGAGGGGGCCCACAAGCCAGGGACGTGGGGCGCGCCTAGAGGCTTGTGGCCTCCTCGGGACTCCTTTGGCCCTCTCCCCAAGTCTCCTGGGTGTCTTCTAGTCTAAGAAAAATCATCGTAAAGTTTTATTCTGTTTGGACTTTGTTTGATATTCCTTTTCTGTAAAAGTCAAAAACAAGGGAAAAAACAGAAACTGGCACTAGGCTCTAGGTTAATAAGTTAGTCCCAAAAATAATATAAAATAGCATATTAATGCATATAAAACATCCAAAACAGATAATATAATAGCATGGAACAATAAAAAATTATAGATACGTTGGAGACATATCAATGATGGGTTGCTAGAGTGACAGAAGCTTAAACCCTAGTTTATGTGTTGCTTCGTAAGGGGCTGATTTGGATCCACGTGTTTCATGCTATGGTTAGATTTATCTTAATTCTTCTTTCATAGTTGCGGATGCTTGCGAGAGGGGTTAATCATAAGTGGGAGGCTTGTCCAAGTAAGGACAACACCCAAGCACCGGTCCACCCACATATCAAATTATCAAAGTAACGAATGCGAATCATATGAGCATGATGAAAACTAACTTGACAATAATTCCCATGTGTCCTCGGGAGCACTTTGCTTTATATAAGAGTTTGTCCAGGATTATCCTTTGCTAGAAAAAGGATTGGGCCACCTTGCTGCACCTTTGTTACACTTGTTACTTGTTACCATTAGGAATTATCTTATCACAAAACTATTTGTTACCGATAATTTTAGTGCTTGCAGAAAATACCTTGTTGAAAACCGCTTGTCATTTCCTTCTGCTCCTCGTTGGGTTCGACACTCTTACTTATCGAAAGGACTACGATTGATCCCCTGTACTTGTGGGTCATCATTGCTTCGGTGTGCGTAGATGGCGTTACTGCTTTTGCAAATGCCTCAGCTGATGTCTGTTGATCTGGAGGAGTTGACGCTGGTGGTGGCAATGTGGCAGTGGCGGCTGGAGCAGACTGTGTAGTCCTGATATCTGTAATTGGCTCAGTTGATGACCTCTGTGCCCTAGGCACTGTCTGAAATCTGTCAGTGGTAGGTCTGTCATCACTATCCTCAACATCATCTCTCAACTTCTCAACAATAGATTGGATCTCTGTGACCTTGACATCAAGATTATACATTTTATCCTCAACTATCCGCTCTAGGCTCTCCTGATTCTTGGCTAAGTTGGCCAGACTTTGCTCAATCCTCAGAGTTGCTTCTAGCAAATATGTTAGTTGGTCTTGCTTTGACTTGAGATTCACAATTGATGCATTGGGTGCACTTGCTGCCTTTGTTGCTTTAGCTGCTTTTGCCTTCTCTGCCTTGTCTTGGGCCTCAACTGATGTTGGATGTGAAGCATCCATCACCACTTCATTATCCTCAAATTCTGGCCGAAGAGGAAGGTGCTCTCTGTCAAGCAGATATGTGTCTGTACCAACCTTGGAGTTGATAAGCATCTGTATATGTGGTGCATATCCACATGACCTCTTCTGATCAGCAGCAGTCTGTTTGATTGTCTCTACAATCAGGCTCATGACCTTGAATTTTTGTGGTATATCAAACAAATACAGCAGGTTGATGGAGTGACCATGGATCATCCTATCATCTCCTGACTTAGGCAACAAGGTGTGCCTCAAGATATAATTTATAGTGGCCAAACCAGCAAGCAGAAAGTAGATAGAACCATCTGCTTGAAAACTGGACAAATGCTCACTGCAACCAACCTAACAACCAAATACAGATAAACAAGGCATCTGCTTGATAACTGGATAACTGCTCACTGCAACCAACCTAACAACCAAATACAGATAAACAAGGCATCTGCTCGATAACTGGACAAATGCTCATTGCAACCAACCTAACAACCAAATACAGATAAACAAGGCATCTACTCACTATAAACAACCAAATATAGCCATTCATGAAACTGAACTGGACAATTCATACTTAAACATCACATAGCCCTATTGAACATTACATTTTTGCATAATTGAAATAATTAAACACGGCACAATTAAAACACCTCATGGCAAAAGCTACTACAACAAAGGGTACGGGTTGGCAAGCTAGAAAAGGTAAGATTTGCTAATAGGATGTGGCCTCACATGTCATGGACGGGATCCTTCCAGTTGGAAGAGCACAGACCCATGGTGCACTCTCTGATGTCACAGATGGGTTGTTTCACCTTGGAAGAACCTTTGTGGGTGCCCTCCTCGTGGTTGTGGTCGATGAGATCTGACTTGGAAATTGATGATCCCAAGCCGCTGCCGTAGAACGTGTCCTTCAGAAATGACAAAATGGGCTCGATGGCGTACAAGGATCGCAGATCCTTGACCGCATGGCGGAGGAGATCAGCGGCAGGGCCGTCGAAGAGATCGACGGTTGGGGATGGACCACTTAACCTGTGACATGGCCTGCGTGAAGCCGTCGCTGTCGACGAGCTTGATGTGGTAGCCAGCTTTCCCGAGATACAGTAATATGCTAGCCCGCTGATGTGAAGCCTTCGGCATGGCAACATAGTCAATGTCTTCACCGGCTTCTGCGGCAAGGTGTTGCTCCGGGATCGACAGGTCAGGGCGAACGGAGGCCACCTTGCCAATGTCCGCCGGAGAGGCCATGATAAACCTCTTCTTGGCCGAACGCTCGTCGGGCTCCCCGAGATACGTGGTCGGGCTTAGGCTGCGACATTCTAGAGCAGGGGATGTGGATCTGGCGGGGAGGGACACTGCAGGCCTCATCTAAAAACTCAGGGGAGTGGGGCGACGGTATGGGAATCGTTGGGTAACTAGAACTTTATTATCTAAGCTAGGAGGAACGGGCAGACCGGCAGGGGTTGGCAGCGGCGGCGCTGGTGGCGGCGGCGAGCTAGGGTTCAAGGGGGGAGGGGGGCCGGGTGGGGGACTGTGGAGGGGGGCGGGGTGGTGTTTGAGGATACACCGCGGCTACTGAAATTTTTAGTAATGGTGGGTGGAGATGGTGGTGGACGAGGGAGGGCGATGATTCATATGCCTCGGCTACTGCAATTTTACTATAAGGTCGGTGCTGGAGGAGTGGGGGCGACGGTTGAAATACGGCGGCTACTAAAATTTGGGTAAAGGAATTGATGCGGGGCGGGAGTACCCAAGATCGCACACGGTCCAATAAGAATATGCGTGTATGATAATAAGGAAAAGCGGCGGAACCGCCGATTTTTGCAATGCTCAAGGCGGGTAGTTTGTTTTTAGATTTCTAGCTAGTTGGTCTATCGCACATGGTTCGTCCTAATTTTCAGACGCAGACATGGAATTCAATCTAAGTAAACTACCCGCCTTTAGCTTGCGCAGGTGGTGATTTTACAGCGCACTAGCATCACACACGGTTAAGCCAGTACCTCCACCTTTGCTCGCACTTGTGCAGTCGTGGTGATTCACAGCGCACTTGCATCGCACACGGTTAAGCCAGTACACCCGTGTCCGTTGAGCGTCATCTGAGTCTTTGCAGCAAAAACATGTTAGAGGGGGTTAGAAGACAGCCACACCAGCATGTGGCCCAAATATATATGAGTGAAAAGGGTGGTCTGTGATGTTCAAAATTCCAATGCACAACTTTGACCGCGCGTGCCCACGGTTGGGCGCGTCGTCGAAGATTGATGAGAGGGGCCAGAAGTCAAGAACCACCTGGAAGTGGCCAAATATATGTAGGAATATAGGGTGTGATGTTTAAAACTTTAAATACACAATGCACAACTTTGGTTGCACCTGCCTCGCAAACCCGAAAGCACCCTTAGATATATCTATAATGACATAATGTCGTAGCTACCTAGCTAGGGTGCTTGACCCACTTCGTGTTAGCGGGGCGGATGCATGTAATGATACTTTGGTCATACATGCATGTCGCCATGACCTACCATAAGACGCACCAGTGAATCTATCGCTTGGTCAAACGACAACTGTTGTTGTCGATAAAAAATGGATAGAATATATATATATAAACTGCTTGGGCCAATAGATTGAACCATCATAAAAAATCGCATGAGAGGGACCACAAAACCAGCACCGCCTGCATGCGGCCCAAAATGATGTATGTTGGAAGGGGTGATGTGTGTTTTCAATATCAAATAATGTACAATTTAGATGTGGCGCCTGCCTCTCGATACATACAACAACCATGAAAGCCAGGTAGTTAAGGACGAGATACGCAGGGTACGGTGTCGGTCGAACCCAGCAATCCGAGCATGTGGAAGGGAATCCTGACAACACATGAGCTCGAGATTTGGTTGAACGACATGTGACGGTGACCGGCCCTAACACGAACTAGGAGGAATCCATTCATGGCCAACACATACCCCTCATTATCGGTCAAAGGGATGATATATATACACTCGGGGAGCCCACAGATATGCGTGTCATCACAAAAAACCGCACAAGGGAGACGTGGTCGATCAGAAGACCTCCTATACACTGCATGCGGCCCAAAAATATGTATGGGTACGGTGGTGTGTGATGTGTTCAAATCCCAAATGCACAACTTCAATGGGGCACCAACTACATTACAAACCGAACACCGTACCTAACCCCAAGCCAGGTTCAATACGTACGATGTCGGTTCCCCAACTTCGAGGCGGGGGGGGGGGGCTGTCGTCCAACGCATGCGCTCAAACTTTATTTGGTCTAACATGGCACACATAGCAATAGGAAACCATCATGGTCAAACCCTTCTCGCATGTTGGGTCAAAGGGATAGATTGTGTGGGCCCCCTCGTTATCAATCAAGGATGATATATATATACCTCGGGGAGCCCACAGATATGTGCGGTGTCTATAAACCGCCCAAGGGAGACATGCTCGATCAGAACACCCGCCCCCCTATACCCTGCATGCATCCCAAAAAAATGTATGGGTCTGGTGTGTGATTTGTTCAAATCCCGAAAGCACAAGTTCGATGGGGCACCAATTACATCAGTAACATTACAAACTAAACATCGTACCCCCGCAGACGGGTTAAAGACGTACGATGTCGGGAAAGCAACTTCAAGGCAGGTGGGGGGGTAGGGGCCGAGTGCCGTCCAACGCATGTGCTGAAACTTGATTTGCTCTAACATAGCACACGGAGCAAAGAGTAAACCCTTCTCGTGCGTTGGGTCAAAGGAATAATTTGTGTGGGCCTAAAGATGTCGATCATTCTTTGATTTTTGGAAGAAAAATAACCAATAAAAAACATAGTCTACAAATTAGCAAAACAAGGATCCCAAGGTTTATATAATCGTCATGACAGGTCACTATAGAGACATTTAGATGATAAATGTCTATCATGACCGTATCATAACATTTAAATGAAGATTGAGATATGCAACTTCCCACTGGGTCACCCATCCTTAGACTACTCCAGCCCGAGCACGCTTAACTTCTGCGTTCTATTCGACTAGGCTAGCGGATGGGAAGCCGCCCCTTGCTGATAGGAATTGCCTCCTTGCCTTTAAGGCATTTCACGCTGGTCACCCTATGGGACCTACTCCCTACTATCACACACGTTTGTGCTTTTAGAAACTGTGTGCAATATTAACATGGCCGGTGTGTCGCCGCCTAGCCTTCTATGAGCACTGACACTGGTACCGGGAAAACGATGGGAGAAGAGGCGGGAAACCGATGGGAGGAGTGGTGGGAAACGGTAGCGTGTTTGGATATATAACAACATTAATATGGAAAACTTTTTTTTGACATGAATATGGAAAACTTAGTAAAGAAGGAAGCGTGAGCTAGCACGACGCATGTGCATAGTGCTTACCCATATAAATAAAATCACAACCGAAACTGCATGTGCTGTCGAAAGGGATGAGGATTGACGTTCGATCTGGGAGCATCCAACGGTGCAGACGTACGATCCGTGGGGTTTGGGTTCTGGCCAATCAGAACACATGACTCAGATCGCGTGCACAGCAGGGGGGCATCGGCCACGGTTTGGTAGGCACACGGCTTTCGTGAGTGAACCGTGTGCTGTTTGAAAACATTTCGTGAGAATCTTATTTTTTAAATCCCCGTAAATCCAAAACTCACCCGAAAATCGTGAAACTTGGCATGGTGTCATGACATGGCACATATATGTCGAGGAAAAAAATTTGTCCATTTTGGGGCAAGTTTTATTACAGGCCTCTTACAAACCGGAGCTTCTCTCAAGAAGCCTCGTGGTTCCGATAGGGAAACGTGTCCCCCTTGTGGGCGAAACGATAATCACTTCCTCTTTTCACCTTGTATTTTCTTCAACAGGCAACATGGAATGACAGGATATCCGTGCTGAAATTTAAAATTATTCAGGGTTTGTTTGGCCTTTTTATACATTAATTGAGTTTCCTAGGCATTTAATGTCCATAATTCAAATCTGAACTACAAATACATGCTCTAGTTCACCAAAATGGCTAGAAAAATCATACATGTGTCCTTGGGTGCATGTTTAGGTCCCATGCAAGGAATGGGAATGAATTACAGCCATACCGGCGTCCTGGCTCGTCCTCAAACATTTGGAATCTCAGGTTTTAAATCCCCATAAATCCAAAACTCACCAGAAAGTCATGAAAGTTGGCATGGTGTCACGTCAGGCACATATATGTCGTGGTAAAAAATTGTCCAATTTGGGCCAAGCTTTATTACAAACCTCTTACAAACCGAAGCCTATCATAAGAACCCTCATGGTTTCGATAGGGAACTGTGTCCCCTTGTGGGCGAAACAATAATCGCTCCCTCTTCTAGCCTTGTATTTTCTTCTACAACATGGAACAACGGGAGATTCGCGCTGAACTTTGAAATTATTCAGGGTTTGTTTGACCTTTTTTATTCATTAATTGAGTTTTGTAGGCATTTAATGTCCATAATTCAAATCCGAACTACAAATACATGCTCCAGTGCACCAAAATGGCTAAAAAAATCGTACATGTGTCCTTGAGGTGCATGTTTAGGTCCCATGGAAGAAATGGGAATGAATTCAACCGTCTCGGCGTCCTGGCTCGGCCTCAAACATTGCAAATCTCGGTTTTTAAATCTCCGTAAATCCAAAACTCACCAGAAAGTCATGAAACTTGGCATCGTGTCACTACATGGCACATATATGTCGTGGTAAAAAAATTGTCCAATTTGGGCCAAACTATATTACAAGCCTCTTACAAACTGAAGCTTCTCGCAACCCTCGTGGTTCCGGTAGGGAAACATGCCCCTCTTGTGGGCGAAACGATAATCGCTGCCTCTTCTCGCCTTGAATTTTGTTTTCTATAGGCAACATAGAATAACAGGAGTGTCGTGCTGAAATTTGAAACTGTTCAGGGTTCGTTTGGCCATTTTATATATTAATTGAGTTTTCTAGGCATTTAATGTAGTCCATAATTCAAATTTGAACTACAAGCACATGCTCTAGTGAAGCGAAATGGGTGGAAAATCGTACATGTGTCATTGGGTGCATGTTTAGGTCTCATTGAAGGAATGGGAATGAATTATAAACATCTCGTCGTCCAGAAACATTGAGAATCTTGGTTTTTAAATCCTAGTAAATCGAAAACTCAACCAAAAAACATGAAACTTGGCATAGTTTCATGACATGACACATATATGTCGTGGTAAAAAAATCGTCCAGTTTGAGACAAGGCGCACACATTAATAGCCAACGAAGTCCTTTTGAAACAAATAGCTGACACGTTAATATTGCAAACAGTTGTATTATATGAACCGTGTGTTCCCGTAACCATTTAAGTGCGGCCACGCATCCCTCTTTTCTTATGGGATAGTACTACCTCCGTCCTCGTTCATTGGTCATCTTTGTATTTTGTGCCAAAATTTAACCATACTCGGTGGCGTGCATGCAGCTGTTTGATTAGACGGGACGAGCGTGAGAAGTTCGCCGTGCAGGCTCGACGAGACGCGTGCGAGCAGTCCGCCGCGCAGGCTCGACGGGACGCGTGCATCCTGTCCACCTCGCAGGCTCGATGGGACACATGCGAGCAGCAAGGCTGCCCATGCTCACCGGGAAGCGAGCTATTTGATCTCCATCCACCAGCCGCCCACCTCGCTCACAACTTCTCCATTAATGGCGGCCGAGCCACTGTTTAACACGCGGTTAATTAAAGCACCTGGACGGAGGGTGTTTGCTTGTGATCCCATGGCCCCTCTCAACATTAGCATTAACTTTGTTCGTGTTTTCAACTCGTATTCCGGATAATTTAAAATGCCACATAGGGCAACAGATAATACGACGACAAATAAAATGGCAACGGATAATACGATGACAAATTTACAATGGCGCAGATAATAATTGTCTTACATATTCCGGATAATTTAAAATGCCACATGCGGCAAAGCCCGGAAGACACGGGGGCAAGAGAAGAAGGAAATCGCACACAACTATCTATGTCGCTACTGTCTCTACTCCTCGATGGATCGCCGGGCGACGACATCCTCCAGCTCCTTCTTCAATTTTTTGTGACTTTGCTTGACAGCAGCCATGGATTCCTCCACCTCCTGCTCGTGCTCGATCCGGAGCTTCCTCAAGTCACCCATTAGTTCCTCGATGACCGCTTTCAGCGTCATCCCCAAGGCACTGCTCTGCTCATGCAGCATCTTCCAGTCGGCGGCCTCCTCCTCCTTCTCGGCGAGCGCCTTGAGGAGCTTCGCATTGTCACCCATGAGTTGCTCGACGAGGCCGGTCGCCTTCTCAACCGAGGCATCGCTGATCTCGAGCAGCTTCATCAAGTCGTCGACCAGCTCTTGCTGCTTAATGAGGCCAGCGAGAATGTCGTCGTCGCTGGCCAAGGACTTCAGCAATGCCAGCTCATCATGATCGCCGATGCGGTGAGTGCGCTTGTGAGAGCCCTCGCGTGCTGGTGAGAGCTCGTTCGAGGGCTCCGTGGCGCACCGGGACATCTCTGCTGCGGCTGCCGTGTAGCGGCGGGACCTCTCTAGTGATTCCGCGGCCTTGGTCTTTGCTCCCTGGTTATATGTCCACCCGAAACTCCTACTCGTCATGGCGGAACGACTTGACAGGAAAGACCAGTTTTGTGGGTGATGAGGAGAGGAACTGTGAAGTAATTTTCGAGTGGGCAGTTTTTATAGCCCGGTGCTAAGTGTGAACACATATTGGTTTGATCGGTGTGAACTGATTTGCAATTACTTATTGCGTTGTAATCTGCAATGTGATGAGAAACAAGGTCAAATTTATTGATGGTTCTCGGTTCGAAGCCCGTTTCTGTTGTTCTGGCTCATCGCAAACAGTTCTTTTGGATCAACCGTATGCCACGCATCAGAAGCCCGAAACGGTCCCCGGATGGCATACATGGGCCCGCGTTCTTGGATGTACGTGTACGTGTCTGCCCACTATCACACACGGTCAAGATATCACCATCGTGTCCGATGGATGCGCCGTCGCGCCTCCCATGGGGTGCCAGAAGGTTGACCACGTGGTTGCTCGCCGTTGAGGCGACCGCGACGCGCTCTACTCGTGTCCGTCCGCGCGTTTTGCTCGCCATTGAGGCGGCCGCGGCGCGCTCCACTCTGGTGTCCCTGCACGCGCTCTGCTCACCGTTGAGGCAAATTTACAATGGCAACGGTTAATAATTGTCTTCATATTCAGGATAATTTAAAATGCCACATGCGGCAATGCCCAAGCACTCATGACCTACATATGCATACAATTATAATAAAATATAGGCTAAAAGGCTGAGCTGGAGGCCTTCCGACGTCGGTCTTATCGGACTCCATGATCAGCATAGCACCCTTGCGGCCGTTCATTCCAAGTGACCCGACTCGCCTCCGCCTACGGAGCTGCTGGCGCTGGGAGGCTCATGGGGCTGCTGGGCCTCTTCCAGAAGAGCTTGATAGTGTACAATCATGCGCATGACATCTCCGCGGAACCGCTCCATTTCCATGTCTCTGGCCTGGTAGCAAATTCCGTCCATCACCTGCATCCTCAAGATACCACATTGACGATGTTCTACTTCGCCGTGGACGTCAACTCCGCCAAGGATGCGCTCGAGCCTGGCCACCACATCGTCGGGATCGAGGTTGACATGGCCGCCACCGGCAATGATGAAGCCGCAGGCTGGCTGTGTCGTGACTGAATCGTAGAGGTCCTCTGCCCATTCCTTGTGGGGAATCAGGCTCTCGATGAGCACTGGTGACGGTGGCTCTTCGGGTGGGTCATCGATCATGCCGCCGAGCAGCTCTGGATCTTTTGCATGGTGGATGGCAAACTGCTCATCACACTTCCTCTGCAATATGTAGATTGTGCGCCCAAGGACTGTCACACCGATATCGCTGCCGATGGGCCATGGTGCCTGCACCGGCCGATGAAGCTCTTGCTCCCGGACCTGCTCCGGCTCGTTCTCCTCGCCGAAGATGTAACGTAGGTAGGGGTCGACGTTGAAGCTTTGGTCGTTGCCTGGCATGCTTGGTATAACTAATGGTAGATGGGTGAGGACTAGATCTGTGCACAGTGTCGCGATGGTGCATTGTCGCCTGGGTTATATGCAGAAGCCATTAGCTGGTGGCGGGAAACCAATGAGGGAAGAGGTGGGGATTTTACAATTCACCCATGTGGAGCGCGGGAAGACTAAGTGGAGCACACAACCCGAATACCGTATGCGGTGCCATGTGTTATCTATCACACACGTGTTAACATAAGGAAACGTATGTGTAACTTACTAATCATCGCACACGAGTACTCTCAAACGCATCATGTGCGATACTCCTAGCCACCGCAAGCAACTAGTTTGCATTTTTCAAAGTTTTTTGTACACACAGAATTGCACACGAATTAACTGTAGCGATCGTCTGTGTTATAATTTCTCATCGCAAACAGTTCACCCGAGTGGGCTGTTTGCCGCGTATCACACACATCTTGTTTACACTAATTGTTTGTGTTCTTTTGGCTCATCGCAAACAGTTCATCTATGTGAACTGTATGCCGCATATACACACATCTTGTTAAGTTGAACTGTTTCTGTTCTGTTCCCTAATCAAAAACAGTTCGTCCGAGTGAACCATATGCCGTATATCACACACACCTTCATCTGGCTGACCGTTTTTGTTGTGTTGCCTAATCCCAAATAGTTAATCCGAGTGAACTGTATGCCGTATATCGCACACACCTTGATATGGCTGCCCATTTTTGTTGTTCTGTCTCATCGCAAACAGTTCGTATGGATCAACCGTATGCCCTGCATCGCACACGCAACTAAAATCTGAACCGTGTTCAATGTCTCCGCCATCGCAAACATTTTGCATCTTTTTTGATGGTTTTTTACATCACCGTTTGCGATTAATGCATCGCACACAGTTTCGTCAAAGGGCCTCTGATCGTAGTGTCGTGTTAGCAGCATCCTGCAGTAGTGATGGAAACAATACAATACGTGCCTCGCTACCCCTTCTGTCACTGGGTGAGGACTTCGCAAGATTGAACCCATCACAAAGCACCTCTCCCATTGCAAGGAAAACCAATCTAGTTCGCGAAACCAAATTGATAGATCAGAGAGAAATACAAAGCTATCTCAATCATGCATAAAAGAGTTCAGAGAAGACTCAAATAATGTTCATAGATAATCTCATCTTAAATCCACAATTCACCGGATCTCAACAAACGCACCGTAAAAGAAGATGACATCGAATAGATCTCCAAGAACATCGAGGAGAACATTGTATTGAAGATCAAAAAGAGAGAAGAAGCCATCTAGCTACTAGCTATGGACCCGTAGGTCTGTGATAAACTACTCACACATCATCACAAGGGAAGCAAGGTTGGTGTAGAGGTCCTCCGCGATCGAACCCCCCTCCGGCGGAGTGCCGAAAAAGGCCCCAAGATGGGATCTCATGGGAACAGAAGCTTGCAGCGGTGGAAGAGTATTTTTGGTGTGCCCTTTGGTATAGGGGGAATATTTGAGAATATATAGTGGAAGAATTAGGGTTGGAAGGTCTACGGGGCGCCCACAAGCCCTGGGGGCGCCCCCTACGGCTTGTGACCTCCCCGTAGGGCTTCTGGCCTCCTCTCCAAGTCTCGTGGGTTTCTTCTGGTCCAAGAAAAATCACCGTAAAGTTTTATTCTCTTTGGACTCCGTTTGATATTCCTTTTCTGTAAAAGTCAAAAACAAGGAAAAAACAAAAACTGGCACTGGGCACTAGGTTAATAAGTTAGTCCCAAAAATAATATAAAATAGCATATTAATGCATATAAAACATCCAAAACAGGTAATATAATAGCATGGAACAATAAAAGATTATAGATACGTTGGAGACGTATCAAGCATCCCCAAGCTTAATTCCTGCTCGTCCTCGAGTAGGTAAATGATAAAAACAGAATTTTTTATGTGAAATGCTACCTAACATATTTATCAATGTAATTCTCTTTATTGTGGCATGAATATTCAGATCCATAAGATTCAAAACAAAAGTTTAATATTGACATAAAAACAATAATACTTCAAGCATACTAATAAAGCAATCATGTCTTGTCAAAATAACATGGCCAAACAAAGTTATCCCTACAAAATCATATAGTCTGGCTATGCTCTATCTTCATCACACAAAATATTTCATCATGCACAACCCCAATGACAATCCAAGTAATTGTTTCATACTTTTAATGTTCTCAAGCTTTTTCAACTTTGACGCAATACATGAGCGTGAGCCATGGATATAGCACTATAAGTGGAATAGAGTATGGTGGAGATTGTGAGGAGAAGACAAAAAAGGAGAAAGTCTCACATCAACTAGGCAAATTAATGGGCTATGGAGATGCCCATCAATTGATATCGATGCAAGTGAGTAGGGATTGCCATGCAACGGATGCACTAGAGCTGTAAGTGTATGAAAGCTCAAAAAGAAACTAAGTGGGTGTGTGTGCATCCAACTTGCTTGCTCGCGAAGACCTAGGGCAATTTTGAGGAAGCCCATCATTGGAATATACAAGCCAAGTTATATAATGAAAAATTCCCACTAGTATATGAAAGTGATACAATAGGAGACTCTCTATCATGAAGAACATGGTGCTACTTTGAAGCACAAGTGTGGAAAAAGGATAGTAACATTGTCCCTTCTCTCTTTTTCTCTCATTTTTTTTGTTTGGGCGCTTTGGCCTCTTTTTTTATTTTGGTCTCTTTGGACTCTTTTTTTTAAGTCTGGAGTCTCATCCCAACTTGTGAGGGAATCATAGCCTCCATCATCCTTTCCTCACATGGGACAATGCTCTAATAAGGATGATCATCACACTTTTATTTACTTACAAGTCAAGAATTACAACTCGATACTAGAACAAAATATGACTCTATATGAATGCATCTGGCGGTGTACCGGGATGTGCAATGATCAGGAGTGACATGTATAAAAAATATGAACGGTGGCCAAGCCACAAATACTATGCCAACTACATTATCATGCAAAGCAATATGACAATGATGATATGTGTCATAATAAACAGAACGGTGGAAGTTGCATGGAAATATATCTCGGACTGGCCATGGAAATGCCATAATAGGTAGGTATGGTGGCTGTTTTGAGGAAGGGTATATGGTGGGTTTAATGCACCGGTGAAAGTTGCGCGGTACTAGAGAGGCTAGCAATGGTGGAAGGGTGAGAGTGAGTATAATCCATGGACTCAACATTAGTCATAAAGAACTCACATACTTATTGCAAAAAATTATTAGCCATCGAAGCAAAGTACTAATACTCATGCTCCTAGGGGGATAGATTGGTAAGAAAAGACCTTCGCTCGTCCCCGACCGCCACTCATAAGGAAGGCAATCAAAAAAATAAATCATGCTCCGACTTCATCACATAACGGTTCACCATACGTGCATGCTTCAGGAATCACAAACTTTAACACAAGTATTTCTACCAATCCACAATTACTCAATAGAATAACTCTAATATCATCATCTTTATATCTCAAAACAAATGCAAGGAATCAAACTTCTCATATTATCCAATGCTCTTTATATGAAAGTTTTTATTATATCCCTCTTGGATGCCCATCATATTAGGACTAAATTCATAGCCTAAGCAAATTACCATGCTGTTTTAAGATTCTCAAAATAATATAAGTGAATCATGAGAGTTCATCAATTTCTATAAAATAAAACCACCGCCGTGCTCTAAAAAGATATAAGTGAAGCACTAGAGCAACTACCTAGCTCAAAAGATATAAGTGAAGCACATAGAGTATTCTAATAAATTCACGATTAATGTGTGTCCCTCTCAAAAGGTGTGTACAGCAAGGATGATTGTGTCAAACTAAAAATCAAAGAATCATATCATACAAGACGCTCCAAGCAAAACACATATCATGTGGTGAATAAAAATATAGCCTCAAGTAAATTTACCGATGGATTGAAGACAAAAGAGGGAATGCCATCCGAGGCATCCCCAAGCTTAGATGCTTGGTTGTCCTTGAATATTACCTTGGGGTGCCTTGGGCATCCACAAACTTAGGCTCTTGCCACTCCTTATTCCGTGGTCCATCAAAACTTTTATCCAAAACTTCACAACACAAAACTCAACAGAAAACTCGTAAGATCCGCTAGTATAATAAAATAAATAACCACTTTAGGTACTGTTGTGAACTCATTCCAAATTTATGTTGGCGTTATATCTACTATATTACAACTTCCCCATGGTTCATACCCCCCGATACTACCCATAGATTCATCAAAATAAGCAAACAACACATAGAAAACAGAATCTGTCAAAAACAGAACAGTCTGTAGTAACAATAATATTAGTCATACTTATGTAACTCCAAAAATTATGAAAAATTAGTAAAATAGAGGAAATTCATATATAAATCTTTTGTAAAAAATTAAGAATTTTTCCACGCTCCAGTGAATTTAAACAATTCTGTTACTTGACGCAAAAGTTTCTGTTTTTCAGCAAAACCAAATCAATGATATACCAAAGTATCCCAAAGGTCTTGGTTGGCTCAAACACTAATTAAAACACTAAAACATAATTGCTACATAGGTAATAATGTGTATTTATTTGAAAACAGGAACAAAAACAAAAAACACAAAATAAATATTGGGTTGCCTCCCAACAAGCGCTATTGTTTAACGCCCCTAGCTAGGCATAAAACATAGATCTAGGTATTATCATCTTTGGTATGCAATCCATAAGTGGCTCTTATAATAGATTAATATGGCAACTTAATTTTCTTTCTTGGAAAGTGCTACATGCCCTTCCTTTAACAGAAATTGAAATCTAATGTTTCCTTCTTTCATATCAATAATTGCACCAATCGTTCTAAGGAAAGGTCTACCAAGAATAATAGGACATGTAGGATTGCAATCTATATAAAGCACAATATAATCTACGGGCACATAATTCCTATTTGCAACAATAAGAACATCATTAATCCTTCCCATAGGTTTCCTAATAGTGGAATCCGCTAGATGCAAATTCAAATAACAATCATCAAATTTATGGAAACCTAGCACATCACATAAAGTTTTTGGAATAGTGGAAACACTAGAACCCAAATCACACAAAGCATTGCACTCATAATCTTTAATTTTAATTTTAATAGTAGGTTCCCACTCATCATAAAGCTTTCTAGGGATAGAAACTTCCAGCTCAAGTTTTTCTTCAAAAGATTTCATCATAGCATCAACGATATGTTTAGTAAAAGCTTTATTTTGATTATAAGCATGAGGTGAATTAAGCATGGATTGCAACAAGGAAATACAATCCAATAAAGATAAATTATCATAATTAAAGTCCTTGAAATCCAAAAGAGTGGGTTCATCACTACTTAAAGTTTTGACCTCACCAATCCCACTTTTATCAATTTTTTCATTAAGATCTTCACCCTCCAAATTATTGGGACGCCTTCTAGCTAATGTTGACTCATATCCAGTCCCATATTTATCAAGTTTTATATTAGAAAACAAATATTCAATAGGAGTCACACCAATCACTTTAAGATCTTCATCATTATTATCACACAAACTAGAAGAACATGCTTTTTCTAGCTAATCTCTCTTAGCGCGCATCCTAGCAGTTCTCTCTTTACTTTCATTAATAGAAATTTTAATAGCTTTCAGAGACTCATTATTATCAATCTTGGGTGGCATAGATCTAATCTTTAAAGAATCAATCTCATGAGAAATTCTATCAACGTTCCTAGCCAAATCATCAATCTGAAGCAATTTTTCTTCTACCATAGCATTAAAAATCTTTTGAGAATTAATAAATTATTTAATATTGTTCTCAAGATCAGAGGGTATTTTATTATAATTTCCATAGGACTTGTTGTAGGAATTACCATAATTATTAGAGGAATTACTAGGAAACGGCCTAGGGTTGAAATTACCTCTATAAGCGTTATTACCAAAATTGTTCCTACCAACAAAATTCACATCCATAGATTCATTATTGTTCTCAACCAAAGTGGACAAAGGCATATCATTAGGATCAATAGGACCAATCTTACTAGCAATCAATTTCATAAGTTCATCCATCTTTCCACTCAAAGTATTAATTTCTTCAATCGCATGCACTTTTTTACTAGTAGAAGATTTTTCGGTATGCCATTGAGAGTAATTTGCCATAATATTATCTAGGAGTTTAGTAACTTATCCTAATGTGATTTCCATAAAAGTACCTCCCGCGGCGGAGTCTAAAAGATTTCTAGATGCAAAATTCAATCCGGCATAAAAAAATTGTATGGCCATCCATAAACTTAAACCATGAGTAGGGCAATTTCTTACCATCAATTTCATCCTTTCCCAAGATTGTGCAACATGTTCATGATCAAGTTGCTTAAAATTCATTATATCGTTCCTAAGGGAGATGATCTTAGCGGGAAGGAAAATACTTGGAAATAAAAGCATCTTTACACTTGTTCCATGAATCAATACTATTTTTAGGCAAAGATGAAAACCAAGTTTTAGCACAATCTCGTAGTGAGAACAGAAATAGCTTTAATTTAACAATATCATTATCCACATCTTTTTTATTTTGCATATCACACAACTCAATGAAAGTATTTAGATGGGATGCAGCATCTTCATTAGGACTACCAGAAACTTGATCTTTCATAACAAGATTTAACAAAGCGGCATTAATTTTATAAGATTCCGCACTAGTGGCGGGAGCAATTGGAGTACTAATAAAATCATTATTATTAGTGTTGGAAAAGTCACACAACTTGGTATTTTCTTGAGACATCGTGACAAAGCAAGCAATCTAGCACACAAGCAAACAAAATGACGAACGAAAGAAGGCGAATAAAAAGGCAAACATTTTTGTGTTTTTTTTAAATGTTTTAGAAGTGGGGGAGAGGAAAATGAGAGGAAAATGGCAAATAATGTAAGTGCAAGAGATGAGAGTTTATGATGGGTACTTGGTAGGCTTGATGTAGAACCTCCCCGGTAACGGCGCCAGAAATTCTTCCTGCTACTTCTTGAGCTTGCGTTGATTTTTCCCTTGAAGAGGAAAGGGTGATGCAGCAAAGTAGAGATAAGTATTTCCCTCAGTTAAGAACCAAGGTATCAATCCAGTAGAAGGCACAAATAAGTCCCCAATACATGCACCCGCACAAACTAACAAACACTTGCACACAACGCGAAAAAGGGGTTGTCAATCCCTTCACGGTCACGAACAAGAGTGAGATCTAATAGAGATAGGTATAAAAGATAAATAAAAAGGCAAACTAAAGTAAATATAAATAAATTGCAGCGAGGTATTTTTGGGTTTTTTGGTTTATAGATCTGAAAATATATGATGGAAAATAGACCCGGGGGCCATAGGTTTCACTAGAGGCTTCTCTCTTGAAGAAAACATACGGTGGGTAAACAAATTACTGTTGAGAAATTGATATAAAAGCGCATAATTATGAAGACATCTAAGGCAATGATCATGAATATATGCATCACGTCCATGACAAGTAGACCGACTTCTGCCTGCATCTACTATTATTACTCCACACATCGACCGCTATCCAGCATGCATCTAGTGTATTAAGTTAACAAGAACGGAGTAACACCTTAAGTAAGATGACATGATGTAGAGGGATAGATCCAATCAATATGGTAAAAACCCCATCTTTTTATCCTTAATGGCAACAATACAAATACGTGCCTCGCTACCCCTACTGTCACTAGGTGAGGACACAGCAAGATTGAACCCATCACAAAGCACCTCCCCATTGCAAGAAAAACCAATCTAGTTGGCCAAACCAAATCGATAGATCGAAGAGAAATACAAAGCTATCTCAATCATGCATAAAAGAATTCAGAGAAGGCTCCAATAATATTCATAGATAATCTGATCATCAATCCATAATTCATCGGATCTCAACAAATGTACCGCAAAAGAAGATTACATCGAAAAGATCTCCAAGCACATCGAGGAGAACATTGTATTGAAGATCAAAGAGAGAGAAGAAGAAGCCATCTAGCTACTAGCTATGGACCCGTAGGTCTGTGGTAAACTGCTCACACATCATCGGAAGGGCAGCAAGGTTGGTGTAGAGGTCCTCCGTGATCGAATCCCCCTCCGGCGGAGTGTCGGAAAAGGCCCCAAGATGGGATCACACAGGAACAGAGGCTTGCGGCAGCGGAAAAGTATTTTTGGTGTGCCCTTTGGTATAGAGGGAATATTTGATAATATATAGTGGAAGAATTAGGGTTGGAAGGTCTACGGGGGGGCCCACAAGCCCTGGGGGCGCGCCCCTACGACTTGTGGCCTCCTCGTAGGGCTTCTGGCCTCCTCTCCAAGTCTCGTGGGTTTCTTCTGGTCCAAGAAAAATCGATGTAAAGTTTTATTCTGTTTGGACTCCGTTTGATATTCCTTTTCTGTAAAAGTCAAAAACAAGGAAAAAACAGAAACTGGCACTGGGCACTAGGTTAATAAGTTAGTCCCAAAAATAATATAAAATAGCATATTAATGCATATAAAACATCCAAAACAGATAATATAATAGCATGGAAAAATAATAAATTATAGATCGTTGGAGACGTATCAGATACCTTAGGGCCTTTAGCCATGAAGCATCTTCCAATTCCTTCATTTGGTGAGTAAAATATGTCGTAGAAGTTGGATGACACAAGTGCAAGACTGGCAACACCTTCATCTTGAGTATAATCAGAGTCGGAGTGATAGCTTCTCTCGGAGTCGGAACCGGATATCCATTCACCAACGTGAGCTTGATGTCTTCGTCTTGTGTAGCTCTTTGATGACTTGTCCTTCCTTTCTAAATCATTGCTTCTACGAGAGGGTCTTCGTTCATAACGATCATCTCTACTCCTTCTCTCCTTTGGAGGTGATTCATCTCCTACTCCTCCTTTTTGGTGAGTCTTCACTTTTCTTGTAGGGAGCCGTACACTCATTGGAGTAGTGTCCGGGTCTTCCACAATTGTAGCAATTACGATCACGACTAGAAGATCTTTTGTCATTGTAGGACCTTGACTTGGAGCTTCTCTCTTTACTTCTATTCTTGTAGAACTTGTTGAAGTTCATCACCATTCAGCTCAATTCTTCATTGGAGACTAGCTTGTCACTTGATGTTGTAGGAGCATCACTTGAAGCTTTGTAAGCACCACTTGACTTGTTGTGGAGCTCATCCTTATCCTTGAGTGACATCTCATGAGCAACAATTCTACCAATGACTTCCGTGGGCATGAGATCTTTGTAATTGGGCATCATTTGGATCAAAGTGCAAACAGTATTGTATTTTCCATCCAAGGCTCTTAGGATCTTTTTGATGATGAATTTGCCGGTCATCTCTTCACTTCCTAAGCCGACAATCTCATTTGTGATGAGAGCAAGCCTAGAGTACATTTCGGTGACTCCTTCTGTTGGAAATATGCCCTAGAGGCAATAATAAAGTGGTTATTATTATATTTCCTTGTTCATGATAATCGTTTATTATCCATGCTGTAATTGTATTGACCGGAAACTCTAATGCATGTGTGGATACATAGACAACAACATGTCCCTAGTGAGCCTCTACTGGACTAGCTCGTTGATCAAAGATGGCTATGGTTTCCTAGCCATAGACATGAGTTGTCATTTGATAACGGGATCACATCATTAGGAGAATGGTGTGATCAACAAGACCCAAACTATGAACGTAGCATATGATCGTGTCAAGTTTATTGCTATCGTTTTCTGCATGTCAAGTATATGTTCCTATGACCATGAGATCATGCAACTCACTAACACCGGAGGAGTACCTTGTGTGTACCAATCGTCGCAATGTAACTGGGTGACTATAAAGGTGCTCTACAGGTATCTCCGAGGGTGTCTGATGAGTTGGCATGGATCAAGACTGGGATTTGTCACTCCGTATGACGGAGAGGTATCTCAAGGCCCACTCGGTAATACAACATCACAACAGGCTTGCAAGCAATGTGACTAATGAGTTAGTCATGGGACCTTGTATTACGGAACGAGTAAAGAGACTTGCCAGTAACGAGATTGAACTAGGTATGGCGATACTGACGATCGAATCTCGGGCAAGTAACATACCGATGGACAAAGGGAACTGCATACGGGATTATCTGAATCCTTGACATCGAGGTTCGACTGATAAAGATCTTCGTAGAATATGTAGGAATCAATATGGACATCTAGGTCCTGCTATTGGTTATTGTCCGTAGAGGTGTCTCGGTCATGTCTGCATAGTTCTCGAACCCGCAGGGTCTACACACTTAACGTCTGGTGACGATATAAGTATAGTTGAGCTGTTATGGTGGTAACCGAAGGTTGTTCGGAGTCCCGGATGAGATCCCGGATGCGATGAGGAACTCTGGAGTGGTCCGGAGGTGAAGATTGATATATAGGACGAAGGGTATCGGAGTCCGAAAGTGTTCAGGGGGTACCGGGTTATGGCCAGGAGAACCGAAAGGGGTTTTAGGGGCCCCCGACAAGTGTTTGGGGGCCTCATGAGCCAAGTGGAGGGAGCACACCAGCCCACTAAGGGGTTGTGCGCCCCCCTCACCCCATCCCACGATCACCAGAGGAGATGGGGCGCCCCCTAGGGCTGCCTCCACCTGGCTTGGGGGGCAAGTCACCCTAGGGTTTCCCTAGGGCCCCCCCTCCTCCTCCCTTCCCCTATATATAGAGGGGTAGAGGGAGGGCAGCCGCACCCAATCTATGCCACGGCGCTGCCCTCCCTCTCCCTCGTAGTTCCTCTCGCTCTCTCTGCGTAGCTTAGCGAAGCTCTACCGAGATTGCTCCACCACCACCGCCGCCACGCCGTCGTGCTGCTGGAGGACTCGATCTACTACTTCACCATCGCTCACTAGATCGAGGAGGTGAAGGCGTCATCAAGTCGTACGTGTGTTGAACGCGGAGGTGTCATCCGTTCGACGCTTGGATCTGGAGTTCGCGGGATGGATCGTGATTGGATCGCGAAGACGTTCGACTACATCAATCCTGTTTCTTAACGCTTCCGCTTAGCGATCTACAAGGGTATGTAGATGCAATCTCTCCTCTCGTAGATGTTCATCTCCTAGATTGATCTTGGTGAGCGTAGGAATTTTTTTGTTTCCCATGCAACGTTCCCCAACAGTGGTATCAGAGCTAGGTCTATGCGTAGATGACATCACGAGTAGAACACAAATGAGTTTGTGGGCGTTGATATTCAGCTTGCTTCCTTCCTTGGTCTTTTCTTGATTCGGCGGTATTGTGGGATGAAGCGGCCTGGACCAACTTTACATGTCCACGTACATGAGACCGGTTCCATCGACGGACATGCAACTTGTTGCATAAAGATGGCTGGCGGGTGTCTGTCTCTCCCACCTTAGTTGAATTGGATTCGACAAAGGCGGTCCTTGTAGAAGGTTAAATAGCAACTTGCATATCACCATTGTGGCTTTGCGTAGGTAAGAATCGTTCTTGCTAGATACCTATAGCAGCCACGTAAAACATGCAACAACAAATTAGAGGACGTCTAACTTGTTTTTGCAGGGTATGTTGTGATGTGATATGGCCAAAGACATGATGAGATATATTTGATGTATGAGATGATCATGTTTTGTATAGTTAATCACGACTTGCATGTTAATGAATACGGCAACCGGCAGGAGCCATAGGGTTGTCTTAATTATTGTATGACCTGCGTGTCAATCATTATGCGCTATGTAATGCTTTACTTTATCGCTAAACTGTAGCAATAGTAGTAGAAGCATGGTTGGCGTGACAACCCCGATGGAGACACGATGATGGAGATCACGGTGTCATGCCAGTGACGATGGAGATCATGCTGGCGCTTTTAAGATGGAGATCAAAAGCACAAGATGATGGCCATATCATGTCACTTATGATTTGCATGTGATGTTAATCCTTTTATGCATCTTATTTTGCTTAGGACAACAGTAGCATTATAAGGTGATCCCTCACTAAAATTTCAAGATAAAATTGTGTTCTCCCCAAGTGTGCACCGTTGCTAAAGTTCGTCGTTTCGAAGCACCACGTGATGATCGGGTGTGATAGACTCTACGTTCGCATACAACGGGTGCAAGCCAGTTTTGCACATGCGGAACACTTGGGTTAAACTTGACGAGCCTAGCATGTACAGATATGGCCTCGGAACACAGGAGACCAAAAGGTCGAACACGAGTCATATAGTAGATATGATCAACATGGAGATGTTCACCATTGAAACCACCTCATCTCACGTGATGATCGGACTTGGGTTGGTGAATTTGGATCGTGTTACACTCGGACAACTGGAGGGATGTTGATTTGAGTGGGAGTTCTTGAGTAATATGATTAATTGAACTCATTTATCATGAACAATAGTCTAAGTTATCTTTGCAAATTTATATTGTAGATCAATGGCTCGCGCAGTAGCTCCCCTGAATTTCAATGCGTTCCTAGAGAAAACTAAGCTGAAAGATGATGGAAGCAACTTTGTAGATTGGGCCCATAATCTGAGGATTATCCTCACGGCTGCCCAAAAGGCTTATGTCCTTCATGCACCGCTTGGTGTGCCACCCCCTCCAGCGACTGTGGACGTTGTGAACGCCTGGCAGTCGTGTGTTGATGACTACTCAATAGTTCAGTGCGCCATGCTGTATGGCTTAGAACCGGGATTTCAAAGGCGTTTTGAACGTCATGGAGCATATGAGATGTTCCAGGAGTTGAAGTTTGTCTTTGAGAAGAATGACCGAATCAAGAGGTATGAGACCTCCGATAAGTTCTATGCCTGCAAGATGGAGGAGAACGGGTCTGTCAGTGAGCACATACTCAGAATGTGTGGGTACTACAACCGTCTGGCTGAGTTGGGAGTTGAGCTCCCACCAGAGGCTGTCACTGACAGAGTTCTTCAATCGCTACCACCTAGCTACAAGAGCTTTGTGTTGAACTATAACATGCAAGGGATGAACAAGTCAGTCTCCGAGCTGTTCGCGATGCTGAAAGTCGCTGAGTCAGACATCCAGAAGGAGCATCAAGTGTTGATGGCGAATAAAACCACTAGTTTCAAGAAAGGCAAGGGAAAGAAGGGAAACTTCAAGAAAGGTGGCAAAGCAGTTGCTCCTCCCGTGAAGAAACCCAAGGTTGGACCCAAGCCGGAGACTGAGTGCTTCTATTGCAAGGGAACTGGCCACTGGAAGCGGAACTGCCCCAAGTATCTGGCCGACAAGAAGGAGGCCAACATCAACAAAGGTATATATGATATACATGTTATTGATGTGTACCTTACCAACTCTCGTTGTAGTGCCTGGGTATTTGATACCGGTTCGGTTGCTCACATTTGCAACTCAAAGCAGGAACTACGGAAAAGACGGAGGCTGGCGAAGGACGAAGTAACGATGCGCGTGGGAAATGGTTCCAAGGTTGATGTGATCACTGTCGGCATGCTCGCTCTTCGATTACCATCGAGATAGTGATGAACCTGAATAATTGTTATTTAGTGCCTGTGTTGAGCATGAACATTATATTTGGATCTTGTTTAATGCGAGACAGTTACTCATTTAAATCAGATAATAATGATTGTTCTATTTATATGGGTAATATCTTTTATGGTCATGCACCCATTGTGAGGGGTTTATTCTTATTGAATCTCGATAGTGATGATACACATGTTCATAGCACTGATGCCAAAAGATGTAGAGTTGATAATGATAGTACCACTTTCTTGTGGCACTGCCGCTTAGGTCATATTGGTGTAAAGTGCATGAAGAAACTCCATGCTGATGGACTTTTGTAGTCACTTGATTTTGAATCACTTGACACATGTGAACCATGCCTCATGGGCAAGATGACTAAAACCCCGTTTTCCGGAACAATGGAACGGGCAAGTGACTTTTTGGAAATCATACATACTGATGTGTGCGGTCCGATGGGCGTTGATGCACATGGTGGATATCGTTACTTTCTCACCATCAGCGATGATTTGAGTAGATATGGGTATACTTACTTAATGAAGCACAAGTCTGGGATGTTTGAAAAGTTCAAGCAATTTCAGAGTGAAGTTGAGAATCATCGTAACAAGAAGATCAAATTCCTACGATCTGATCGAGGGGGAGAGTATCTAAGTTATGAGTTTGGCAATCACTTAAAACAATGTGGAATTGTTTCACAGTTGACACCACCTGGAACACCACAACGTAATGGTGTGTCCGAACGTCGTAATCGTACCTTATTGGATATGGTGTGTTCTATGATGTCTCTTGCTGATCTGCCACTATCATTTTGGGGTTATGCGTTAGAGACAACTGCATTCACTTTAAATAGGGCACCATCTAAGTCCGTGGAGACGACACCGTATGAACTGTGGTTTGGCAAGAAACCTAAGTTGTTGTTTCTTAAGGTTTGGGGCTGCGATGCTTATGTCAAAAGGCTTTAGCCGGAAAAGCTCAAACACAAGGCGGACAAATGCGTCTTCATAGGATACCCAAAAGAGACGGTTGGGTATACCTTCTATCTCAGATCCGAAGGCAAAGTGTTTGTCTCTAAGAACGGGTCCTTTCTCGAGAAAGAGTTTCTCTCGAAAGAATTGAGTGGGAGGAAGATAGAACTAGATGAGGTTGTTGAACCTTTACTTCAACCAGAGAGTAGCACAACACAAAAAGATGTTTCTGTGGCACTTACCTCAGTTGAAGAGGAAGCTAATGATGATGATCATGAAGCTTCAAATCAAGTTACTATCAAACCTCGTAGGTCGACGAGGGTACGTACACCTCCTGAGTGGTACAGTAACAATGTCTTAGAGGTCATGTTGTTGGACAACGGTGAACCTACGAGCTGTGGAGAATCGATGGTGGGCCCAGATTCTGACATATGGTTAGAGGCCATGAAATCCGAGATGGGATCCATGTATGAAAACAAAGTATGGACTTTGGAAGTATTACCTGAAGGGCGAAAGGCCATTCAGAATAAATGGATCTTCAAGAAGAAGACGGACGCAGACGGTAATGTCACCGTCTATAAAGCTCGACTTATGGAAAAGGGGTTTTCACAAGTTCAAGGAGTTGACTACGATGAGACTTTCTCACCCGTAGCGATGCTTAAGTCCGTCAGAATCATGTTGGCAATAGCTGCATTTTTCGATTATGAAATCTGGCAGATGGATGTCAAAATAGCGTTCCTTAATGGTTTCCTTAAGGAAGAGTTGTATATGATGCAACCAGAAGGTTTTGTTAATCCAGAGAATGCTGACAAAGTGTGCAAACTCTAGCGATCCATTTATGGACTGGTGCAAGCATCTCGGAGTTGGAATCTTCGCTTTGATGAGGTGATCAAAGCGTTTGGGTTTATACAAGTTTTCGGAGAATCTTGTATTTACAAGAAAGTGAGTGGGAGCTCTATAGCGTTTCTAATATTATATGTGGATGACATATTGCTGATTGGAAACAATATAGAACTTTTGGAAAATGTGAAGGAATATTTGAACAAGAGTTTTTCAATGAAGGATCTAGGAGAAGTTGCTTTCATATTAGGCATCAAGATCTATAGAGATAGATCGAGACGCTTAATAGGACTTTCACAAAGCAC
This sequence comes from Thinopyrum elongatum, assembly GCA_011799875.1. NCBI lineage: Eukaryota > Viridiplantae > Streptophyta > Magnoliopsida > Poales > Poaceae > Thinopyrum > Thinopyrum elongatum. Next base: position 284,103,591 of record CM022301.1, read on the forward strand.
ATATCTTGATAAGATTTCGAAGAAGTTCAAAATGGATCAGTCCAAGAAGGGGTTCTTGCCTTTTTTGCAAGGTGTGAAGTTGAGTCAGACTCAATGCCCAGCGACTGAAGAGGATAGAGAAAAGATGAGTGTCATCCCCTATGCTTCTGCCATAGGCTCTATCATGTATGCGATGATGTGCACAAGACCGGATGCCAGCCTTGCCATAAGTATGGCCGGAAGGTTTCAAAGTTATCCAGGAGTGGATCACTGGACAACGGTGAAGAATATCCTTAAGTACCTGAAAATGACTAAGGAAATGTTTCTCATTTATGGAGGTGATCAAGAGCTCGTCGTAAAGGGTTACATCGATGCAAGCTTTGACACTGATCCGGATGACTCTAAGTCTCAAACCGGATACGTATATATTCTGAATGGGGGAGCGGTAAGCTGGTGCAGTTCCAAGCAAAGCGTGGTAGCTGATTCTACATGCGAAGCGGAGTACATAGCTGCCTCGGAGACAGTGAATGAAGGTGTCTGGATGAAGCAGTTCATGATGGATCTTGGAGTTGTGCCCAGTGTACTGAACCCAATGACTCTGTTCTGTGATAACACTGGTGCCATTGCTCTAGCCAAGGAACCAAGGTTTCACAAGAGGACCAGACACATAAAGCGACGCTTCAACTCCATCCGCGATGCAGTCAAGGAGGAGAGGACATAAACATTTGCAAAGTACATACGGATCTGAATGTTGCAGATCCGTTGACTAAACCTCTTCCACGGGCAAAACATGATCAACATCAGAACTCTATGGGTGTTATATTCATTACCCTGCAATACTAGATTATTGACTCTAGTGCAAGTGGGAGACTGTTGGAAATATGCCCTAGAGGCAATAATAAAGTGGTTATTATTATATTTCCTTGTTCATGATAATCGTTTATTATCCATGTTGTAATTGTATTGACCGGAAACTCAAATGCATGTGTGGATACATAGACAACAACATGTCCCTAGTGAGCCTCTACCGGACTAGCTCGTTGATCAAAGATGGCTATGGTTTCCTAGCCATAGACATGAGTTGTCATTTGATAACGGGATCACATCATTAGGAGAATGATGTGATGGACAAGACCCAAACTATGAACGTAGCATATGATCGTGTCAAGTTTATTGCTATCGTTTTCTGCATGTCAAGTATATGTTCCTATGACCATGAGATCACGCAACTCACTGACACACCGGAGGAGTATCTTGTGTGTACAAAACATCGCAACGTAACTGGGTGACTATAAAGGTGCTCTACAAGTATCTCCGAGGGTGTCTGATGAGTTGGCATGGATCAAGACTGGGATTTGTCACTCCGTGTGACGGAGAGGTATCTCAGGGCCCACTCGGTAATGCAAAATCACAATAGGCTTGCAAGCAATGTAACTAATGAGTTAGTCACGGGATCTTGTATTACGGAACGAGTAAAGAGACTTGCCAGTAACGAGATTGAACTAGGTATGGCGATACCGACAATCCAATCTCGGGCAAGTAGCATACCGATGGACAAAGGGAACTGCATACGGGATTATCTGAATCCTTGACATTGAGGTTGGACCGATAAAGATCTTCGTAGAATATGTAGGAATCAATATGGACATCCAGGTCCCGCTATTGGTTATTGGCCGTAGAGGTGTCTCGGTCATGTCTGCATAGTTCTCGAACCCGCAGGGTCTACACACTTAACGTTTGGTGACGATATAAGTATAGTTGAGTAGTTATGGTGGTAACCGAAGGTTGTTCGGAGTCCCGGATGAGATCCCGGACATGACGAGGAACTCCAGAGTGGTTCGGAGGTGAAGATTGATATATAGGACGAAGGGTATCGGAGTCCGGAAGTGTTCCGGGGGTACCGGGTTATGGCCAGGAGAACCGAAAGGGGTTTCGGGGGCCCTCGGCAAGTGTTTGGGGGCCTCATGGGCCAAGGGGAGGGAGCACACCAGCCCACTAAGGGGCTATGAACCCCCCTCACCCCATCCCACAATCACCAGAGGAGGTGGGGCGCTTCCTAGGGCTGCCTCCACCTGGCTTGGGGGGGGGGGGCAAGTCACCCTAGGGTTTCCCTAGGAGCGCCCCCATCTGTAGTGGCCACCGCCCCCTAGGGGAAACCCTAGGGTGCCCCCTCCTCCTCCCTTCCCCCTATATATAGAGGGGTAGAGGGAGGGCAGCCGCACCCAATCTATGCCACGGCGCTGCCCTCCCTCTCCCTCGTAGTTCCTCTCTCTCTCTCTCTCTCTGCGTAGCTTAGCGAAGCTCTGCCGAGATTGCTCCACCACCGCCGCCGCCACGCCGTCGTGCTGCCAGAGGACTCGATCTACTACTTCACCATCGCTCACTAGATCGAGGAGGTGAAGGCGTCATCAAGCCGTACGTGTGTTGAACGCGGAGGTGCCGTCCGTTCGCCGCTTGGATCGGGAGTTCGCGGGACGGATCGTGATTGGATCGCGACTTCGACTACATCAACCGCGTTTCTTAATGCTTCCACTTAGAAATCTACAAGGGTATGTAGATGCAATCTCTTCTCTCGTAGATGTTCATCTCCTATATTGATCTTGGTGAGCGTAGGAATTTTTTTGTTTCCCATGCAACGTTCCCCAACACCTTCACCATCCTTCATCTTGAACTTGTCAAGTTGACTTTGAAGCACATCCAACTGGGATTCCTTGACGGACTCAGTACCTTCTGATGAGGACATGACTACCTTGGATACGACCAAAAATATTGCATACATGTATATTTGTGAGGTGATTTCTAATGCAAACTATGCAATAATTTATTTGTGTCATCCACGACAAAAATACTTCACAAACTTTTGTGCCATGTCTAATTGCAGGTGTATGGGACATTTGTACAATTCACATATGAAGATAAGGGAAAAAGAGAAGTTTAGGTGCTGTTCAAAAAGTCCTCTCACGTCACTTTTGGGCCAAGAGAAGATAGTGTCCAAGTCTCTCACGTTCTGGATTCAGATTCGGACTGCACAGACATACCTGACTCAAAACGCCAAGAACTTTTTCATACGGACCCCGAATTGGGTGATTCTTTTTTTGTTGGAAAGTAGATGTCGTGCTCTTTCCAACTCAATTGGATTCACCTTAAAATTCGTCCGGAGAGTTGAGTTATCAACAAAACAATCTGATGCTGTAGCAGAATCCGAGTCAAACTACAAGTCCAAAGGTGTTGCATCACCTCCACTTGGGCCCATGAGCCTTGTATGACCTAGGGTTAGTTTTAGGCTGCCTTGGGACGTCCTCCCACCTCCTTGGCTGCCATCCCTTACTCCTATATAAGTAGATCCATCTAGTAGCTTTTTGCTTGGGTTTTGTTTAGATTAAAAGTTCGCCATAGCTGCAACTTTGCGTACTTCATTTGTGTTCAACGACCAGACCAAGACGTCACAGAACCCCACCTTGATCAATAAAGCTTTCATCTTATATTCGCAATATCCAGATTGCAAATCATAGTTTCTTGCTTGTTCTTTGTTTGCTTGCAGGAAATAGACCCTCGTGGTCAGGTTGATCGTGCTCCGGCGTGGTCAATAACCTCTCGGAGTTGGTTTAGCGATTGCTAAGGCGCAACGTCCTCGCACGTTCGTAGTCGGATCGTCAAAGTCTAGTCCACCAAAAACGATAGCCACCATCTCATCGAAAGACGGGACACCTTTGCCTCTATCAAGTGGTATCAGTTTTCAGGTTGCTCGGTGAGAATCCAGTTATCCCTAGATTAGATTTATTTTCTTACCTATTGTCCAAGAAAAAGCCATAAAAAAACATTAGATCTATTCATCCTTTGTCCTAGCCAGTCTGAGCCTTTGCAATTTTCTTTTCATTGTTTGCATTATTGAATTATCGGTTGCATCGTCGTGTCGAGTTGCTGGTCTTAGTGTCTAGTTCGTTTAAGAGTTTCGAGTTCTATTCACATTAGTCACGTCGCCGCTGCATCGTTATCCCTTCCGCTGTTCACCACCCTATCCATCAATTTCCACCACGTGCTACCCATCGTTCATTGTCACAATCATAGTTGAGGTCGTTTCACATCTTCGCTTGATCCAATCTGCATCTTATCTAGTTTGTCTTGGAAAGTGGGAGAGAGAAAAAAAAGATAGAGAAAAAAAGAGAGAGAAAAAAAAGGTAAAAAAAAGTCAGAGAAAAAAAGGAGAGAAAGAAAAAGAAAAAAAAAGTGAGAGAAAAAAAGAGAGAAGAAAAAAAAACACAAAATTCGGATCTATCTAGACTCACTCTCGTACCTGAATTCGGATTCGAATCTATTTTGCGCACTGTTCAGTAAAACAGGCGTATCTTAATCATACGAAGTCCGTTTTGGCTCCGTGAATACTCAAATTAAAGCTAGCGACGAGCTGCATCTAAATAGTTGCAGAAGCTAGTTCAATATTTGATACCTCAAAATCGACTTCTAAATAGGTCTTTTTGCCCTCCGAAGTTCGTGAACACAGCTTGTTCCAGTTTTTCAGGCCAGTTTTAGAAAAAAAAAATTGACTCCTCATATCAACTCGGAATTGAGTGATTCTTTTTGCATTTGAAAGCTTGTCTCAATGCCATTCTTGAAAAAATTATCAGAAAATTGGCAAAAACTTTTCCAGAGGAAAGTTGGAGAGAAAGTTGTTGGTATATCCTGCTTGGCAGTTATTTCACATCATTATCTTTACTGCTATTGTGGTATTCACTTTTATCTTACTGTCCAGAGCTACTTCATATCCTTTATTGATGCTAGTTGACCTCATTAGTGTTCTAGGCTCGCGTCTCTGGTCCGGTCTAGCCTAGGACCAGCACAGTACCGTCGTTGAGCGTTTATTCAACATTGCATCTCTGAATTGATTATTGCTAATCTTTTGCTACCAAATATTTAAGCCTTCCAAGCTCCACATATTTCTACACTGTGTATACGTACGTTTCCCTGGCAATCGCTTTACTCAATCTTCGGAGTTATTTGACACCGCTGGTTGCCTGTCACCACCTGCTGCATGGTAAGAACTTGTAAGATATTGATATTTGCTATACTGTGAGCGTTTTACCACCACATCCTAGTAGTTCATAGGAATATTATTCTTGGATTTTGTTTCTTGTTTTCTACTAACTATGGTAGGTTCCGGAGTTGTTAGTTCTTGGGCTTCATCGATCGTGGGAGATTTGCCATCACCTAAGAAAATACAACAACCGTCACAAGAGGAGCAACAATATCAGAATGCACATAATCAGGTTAATGTTTCCATGCCACCATTTACTGGTCATTTTAGGCCTGATTTATATATTGAATGGGAGTACGAAATTAATGCTATATTTGCTTCCCATAATTTTGATGAGTGTGGAAAATTTCAAGTTGCGATTAGTACTTTCAGTAGCTTTGCTTTAGTTTGGTGGAGTGAATACCGTCGGTTAAACCCTGATTATATACCTACTACTTGGGATGGTTTAAAACATGTCATGAGAGATAGATTCGTAGATGTTCATTATACTCTGGCATGATTAAAATATTACAACATTTAAAACAAGGTAGTGACACCGTAACAAAATATTATGATGATTTACAAACTACCTTGTTGCACTCATTTTTAGAAGAAAGTGAAGAAAATTTTATGGATAGATTTTGGGGAGGATTAAACAGTGATATTCAAGAGATACTAATTCATGAAGAGTGTTATTCTATGAACCGTTTGTTTAGTCTTGCTTGCAAAGCTGAACAGAGAATAAAATGACGTGTTGCCCACGAGGAAAACAAGCGCAAGGTGCACATTCCAAGTGTTGATACAGATGTTTCTTCAGCTACTAGGCGTACTATGACAACCACATCCGTTGTTGCGAGGACTACATCATCTCCACCATGTGACACATCACCACCGAGAGTGCCTACATCATCTGAGTTGATTATAAGAGGTCAGGACAAATGTACAGATTTTCCACTTTCACATGAGAATGATGCATGCCTAGTTAACTTGAATACATCATGTGTTGAGTTACCTATTGATTTGAATATTTTAGAGAATCGTGTTACTGTCATGAATGCATCATGTGATCAAACAGCTAAAATACCAACAATTTTGAGTGCACCCATTGAATTAACTGTTGATGCAAAAGAACCAATGTTTAATCATTTTGATATGACCTCTAATATTGGTGATGATTCTGTGTCAAATGACTTATTGCATGTTTGCTTATTTAAGCATGTTGTAGCATGTAAATTTGATGCAAGTAAGGTTTATTCACCAATGTTGGGATGGTTTAATGATGAACATTGTCAATCTTTTGATATGAATAAGAGCTTCACTTATATGTGCAAACTGAGTTGCAATATTTTCATGCCTTCTACATCTTGTGATAATATTTTGGCTTTATTATATTTTATGAACTATGAAAGTTACTCATGTATACATGTGTCATATGTGCAAAAACCAAAGGAAGTAAAAATGGGTGACATATACATATACAACATGTACACCTTGTCTCTTTTGTTAGCCACATTTCAGATTAAGCAACACCGAGGACGGCTTTGTTTTCAAGAAGGGGAGGATGATGAGGACATGACTACCTTGGATACGACCAAAAATATTGCATACATGTATATTTGTGAGGTGATTTCTAATGCAAACTATGCAATAATTTATTTGTGTCATCCACGACAAAAATACTTCACAAACTTTTGTGCCATGTCTAATTGCAGGTGTATGGGACATTTGTACAATTCACATATGAAGATAAGGGAAAAAGAGAAGTTTAGGTGCTGTTCAAAAAGTCCTCTCACGTCACTTTTGGGCCAAGAGAAGATAGAGTCCAAGTCTCTCACGTTCTGGATTCAGATTCGGACTGCACAGACATACCTGACTCAAAACGCCAAGAACTTTTTCATACGGACTCCGAATTGGGTGATTCTTTTTTTGTTGGAAAGTAGATGTTGTGCTCTTTCCAACCCAATTGGATTCACCTTAAAATTCATCCGGAGCGCTGAGTTATCAACAAAACAATCTGACGTTATAGCAGAATCCGAGTCAAACTACAAGTCCAAAGGTGTTGCATCACCTCCACTTGGGCCCATGAGCCTTGTACGACCTAGGGTTAGTTTTAGGCTGCCTTGGGACGTCCTCCCACCTTCTTGGCCGCCACCCCTTACTCCTATATAAGTAGATCCATCTAGTAGCTTTTTGCTTGGGTTTTGTTTAGATTAAAAGTTCGCCATAGCTGCAACTTCGCGTACTTCGTTTGTGTTCAATGACCAGACCAAGACGTCACAGAACCCCACCTTGATCAATAAAGCTTTCAGCTTATATTCGCAATATTCAGATTGCAAATCTTAGTTTCTTGCTTGTTCTTTGTTTGCTTGCAGGAAATAGACCATCGTGGTGAGGTTGATCATGCTCCGGCGTGGTCAATAACCTCTCGGAGTTGGTTTAGCGATTGCTAAGGCGCAACGTCCTCGCACGTTCGTAGTCGGATCGTCAAAGTCTAGTCCACCAAAAACGATAGCCACCATCTCATCGAAAGACGGGACACCTTTGCCTCTATCACCTTCGTGCATATCAACCAAAGTATCCCAAATTTCCTTTGCATTCTCAAGATGGCTGGTTTTGTTGAATTCTTCGGGGCACAATCCATTGAAGAGAATATCACAAGCTTGAGCATTGTATTGCAACATCTTCAATTCATCCACGGTGGCTTCACGATCCGGTTCTTTTCCATCTTCAAAGTATTCACCTTGCAAGCCAAAACGAACAACAGCCCAAACGGCGGGGTTATGACCAAGAATATGCATTTTCATCTTATGCTTCCAACTAGCAAAATTTGTACCATCAAAGTAAGGACCTCTACGGTGGTAATTTCCCTCGTTAGACGCCATACTCTCCTAGGTTGTGAAACCAAGGCTATGATCGCCAAAGCTATGGAAATCAAGGCAAATGGAGACCAAAGCTCTGATACCACTTGTAGGATCGAAAGTATGTCTAGAGAGGGGGTGATTAGACTACTTGATCAAATAAAAATCTAACCTTTTCCCAATTTTGGTTGTGGGCAGATTTTAGCAATTAGCACAAGTCAAGCAATCAACCTACACATGCAATCCTAAGAGTATAGCATCGGAAAGTAAAACATTGCATATGAAGGTAAAGGGAAGGGTTTGGAGAAGACAAACGCAATGGAGACACGAATATTTTTGGCGTGGTTTCGATAGGTGGTGCTATTGTACATCCACGTTGATGGAGACTTCAACCCACGAAGGGTAACGGCTGCGTGAGTCCACGGAGGGCTCCACCCATGAAGGGTCCACGAAGAAGCAACCTTGTCTATCCCACCATGACCATCGCCCACGAAGGACTTGCCTCACTCGGTTAGATCTTCATGAAGTAGGCGATCTCCTTGCCCTTACAAACTTCTTGGTTCATCTCCACACCATGTCGGAGGCTCCCAAGTGATAGCTACCAATCTAGGAGACACCACTCTCCAAAAGGTAATGGACGGTGTGTTGATGATGAACTCCTTCCTCTTGTGCTTCAAATGATAGTCTCCCCAACACTCAACTCTCTCTCACAGATTTGGATATGGTGGAAAGATGATTTGAGTGGAAAGCAACTTGGGGAAGGCTATAAATCAAGATTCTTGTGGTAGGATTGGAATATCTTGATATCAACACATGAGTAGGTGGCTCTCTCTCAGAAAATGTATGGTGGAAGTGTAGGCACGTTCTGATGGCTCTCTCACAAATGGAGAAGGGGGTGGAGGGGTATATATAGCCTCCACACAAAATCCAACCGTTACACACATTTGACCCATCTCGGTGAGACCGAATGATTAAACTCGGTGGCACCGATTAGTTCAAAATGTGAACATTAGGAATCTCGGTGGGACCGACTGGAACAACTCGGTGAGACCGATGTGCTATGGCTTAGGGCAAACCTCATCTCGGTGGCGCCGATTGCATCAACTCGGTGAGACCGAAGTGAAGCAACATGGCAACAGAGAATTGGTCAAGCCAACTCGGTGAGACTGGTTGCATAACTCAGTGAGACCGAAATAAATGCAACAAGACACAGAGTATTGGGAAGGCCATCTCAGTGAGACCGAGACCCGTATCGGTGAGACCGAACTGTTAGGGTTTCTGGCTATGGCTATGTCATATGAACTCGGTGGCGCCGGATAGAAAGAATCGGTGGGGCCGAGTTGGAGTTTAGGGTTTTACATATTTGGATGGAGAAAGTGGTTGAGGGTTTTGGAGCAATATCACTAAGCATTTGAGCAAGCAAGCCATTAAGCAACACCTCATCCCCTTTTAATAGTATTGGCTTTCCTATGGACTCAATGTGATCTTGGATCACTAAAATAAAGATGAAGAGTCTTGAGCTTTTGCCAATATATGTCCTTAGCATTTTGAGGGGTCCACATATCTAGTCCATACCATGTCGTTCATTGAAATTCCGGAAATATTTATCATGAATGGATATTAGTTCAATAAGCTATATGTTGTTATGAATTACCAAAATCACCCAAGGATTAGTTGCACTTTTAGTATGTAGTCTTGGGGCACCCCTCCCCTCTATATATAGGTGGAGGGGCGTGGGGAACAACCCCTCCAAGCCCTAGGGCCCAGCCAAGGGGGAGAGGACTTGCCTCCAAGTCCAATCCTATTCCTACTAGGACCCCCTTTTTTTCCTTCCCTAGCCACATGGGCTTTTGAGGACTTGGTGTGCCTAGCCCAATAAGGCCAGGGCATCTCCTCTCAGCCCATGCCAGCCCTTGGGTCGTGGTGGACCCACTTGTGGACTTTCGGACCCCTCTGGAACCTTCTAGAAGCTTCACGGTACAATACTGAAAAAACTACATCTTTTTCCAGATCCCAAAATATGACTTCCCATATATAAATATTTACCTCTCGACCATTCCGAGACTCCTCGTGACGTCCGGGATCTCATCCGGGACTCCGGACAACATTCGGTTACCAATCATCAAATATCCCAATACTACTCTAGCGTCAACGAACGTTAAGCGTGCGACCCTGCGGGTTAGGGAATCATGTAGTCATGACCGAGACACCTCTTCGGTCAATAACCAATAGCGGGACCTGGATGCCCATATTGATTCCTACATGTTCCACGAAGATCTTTTATCCGTTGAACCACGATGTCAAGGATTTGGTTAGTCCCGTATGCAATTCCCTTTGTCCGGCGATATGTTACTTACCCGAGATTCGATCGTCGGTATCTCCATACCTAGTTCAATCTCGTTACCGGCAAGTCTCTTTACTCGTTCCGTAATACAAGATCCCGTGACTAACTCATTAGTCACATTGCTTGAAAGCTCTTTTAAGATGTTGTATTACCGAGAGGGCCCAGAGATATCTCTCTATCATACGGAGTGACAGATCCCAGTCTTGATCCATGCCAACCCAACAGATACCTTCGGAGATACCTGTAGAGCACTTTCATGATCACCTAGTTACTAAGTGATGTTTGGATACACACTAAGTATTCCTCCAGTGTTAGGGAGTTACACGATCTCATGGTTTAAGGAACAGATACTTGACATGAAGAAAGCTATAGCAAATAAACTAAATGATCTGATGCTAATCTTACGGTTGGATCTTGTCGATCACATCATTCTCCTAATGATGTGATCCCGTTATCAAATGACAACTCATGTCTATGGTTAGGAAACCTTAACCATCTTTGATCAACGAGCTAGTCTAGTAGAGGCTCACTAGGGACACTGTGTTGTCTATGTATTCACACATGTATTTAAGTTTTCGGCCAATACAATTCTAGCATGAATAATAAACATTTATCATGAACAAGGAAATATGATAATAACCAATTTATTATTGCCTCTAGAGCATATTTTCAACAGATGCAACATGCAAGAGCAAGCCTAACAGAGGCGGTGAAAGGGTGAAATGGCTTCTGATCCAAGATCTTAAATTTGTCTTCAGAGTTCCAAATATCCTCTCAACTGTAACTCTAAGACAAGAGTATCTACGATTGAACAATTCATGTGCAATCCTAGGATAATTCATAAAAGAGAACTTTCAGATGGTACCTGTGACCTCCCCAGATTACTAAACAGTAGTTATGCTAATTAGTCATGCCAAGTCATCATCATTAACCCTATAAAAACAATTAAGAATAATCCAACTTCAAATTCAAATTTAAAATAAAGTCAAAATTATAATTTCTTCAAACTGCAAAACTAAAGTGTTCACAGTTTTGCAAATATTCACAAAGTAATTGTCAAGTTGAAGCAAACTTCATTTGACTCACAGATAAATTCCAAGGAAGTTAACAAATGATCCAACAACAATTCAAATGGCCCTTTTCAAAATAAACAAATGTGAGAACCTTTACAAATATTCCAGAAACTTGTGTGAGGCATTGTCATAATGCATAGTAATTATGTGCCTATTTTCATACCCAACTAAATTCATTTGCTAGCTTATTTAAATAAAAATAGAAGCTATTCTATATAACAGAAAAAGGAAAACAAGATAAGAAACGGCCTACTGTACCACTGGACCTTAGCGCACAGGAATCTGGCCCAGCCCAACAGCAGCTACAGAGCTTCTTCTACCTCCGTGTCGGCCGCACAGAGCGCGAGCGCGCGATGCACCGTGCGATGCTCGACACCTGCGGCCTTGCGTCGCCGTGGAGGGCTATTTAGCCTCGTCTCAGACACCATGGACAACCCTAATCCCCACTTCTCCCTTCCTCTCGTTTGCCTTATTCAATCTAGAGAGCTCCACCGTCGCCGCCGCCATGCCCTCCTCGTCACCGCGGCCACCTCGCTCCCCTCGTCGCTCCAGCTTGTCCAGGAGCTTCGCAGGCCTCAAGTCCGTCCTCTGCATCGACCAGCTCGAGCCAGAGCGCCCCATCGCGTCACCATCGACCCGTTTCCCTCGCCGAACACCGCCCGTCGATCTGCTCGCCTGCAACTGCCCCGACCTCCCCTGAGCACCCCGCGACACCCGCTGTGAGCCCCAGTCCTCTCCGACCTCCCCTGGTTCCTCTCCGTGCCCCGTAGTCGTCATTGCCATGTTACGAAGACCGCCGCCATGCGAGGTCGACGCCGGCCTCGTTCTAGCCACCCCCTGGCCTCCCGCGGGCCTCGTTTGGACACGCACGTGCAAGGGAAACCCCCTGGTGCCCGTGGCTTCTCCTACCGCTGCTCGTGGCCTCGCTCGCGTCGCGCCCGTAGCTTCGGTCTTCGCCTCACTCGTCGCGTCCTGCCGCTGCTCCTGTCGCGCGCGCCATGGCCTCATCCTGTTGCTGCTGCTAGCGTTGCGGCCGCTGCTTTGCTTCTGCTGCGTGTGCGTGTGCCCGCGAACTGCTGCTGCGCTGCCGCCGTGCTGCTTGCTCTGCTGCCCCGCTGGCTGCTGCTATCTGCTGCGGCTCATGCCGTAGCTGCTTTGCTGCCGCTGCGCCACTGCTACTACTTTGCTGCTGCATTCTGCTGCTGCTCTGCTACAGTAATGTTCAGTTACTGTAGCAGTAGCTAGCTTCACTGATAATACACTGACTAGCCCTCTAAACAGCGACAAGACAAGTCCTAACATGAGTAAAAATTATATGAATAGAAAGTAGACGTAACAAGCTTCATTTTGATCCATTGGACCAGTTTCAGATAATGCGTGGATTAATTCCTACGAAAATCACAAAATACTAAGTTCTGTTAAGTGAAGAACTGAAAAACAGCTTTATTTTCATAGCTACTTTAGAGTTGTTGATGATCAAGCTAATGAATTCTAATATGGATAAAAGTGATACTAACATGTAGATCGCAGAAAAATGCTCATAATTGATGTAAGACACAAAATCATAGGATATACAGAACAACAACTATAGCCTCCGAAAAACAGCTAAGTGATGTTTAAAAAAAACTGATGCAATTCTCAGACTTAGCCAATTTTCAGGAATTCCAGAAATTGATTAAATCTTTAAAAAATCATATAAATTAAACCGTAAGTCGGATGAAAATGTTTTATATATGAAAAACGATCAGAAAAATGAGACGAATCCGGATATGCTAACCACATGCCTGTCAGGTGCCTCTAACTACCTGAACATGGAACCATCCCCTCTGGTTCATCTGTGTGACACACGTCGGAACAGGGAAAACTTTCCCGTTAAATTCCTGCTCCGTCTATAGCACTCAGCATTGCACTAGGTCACCACTGCACTGCGTATCGCCATGTCTTGCTTTGTGATTGCTTTTATTGCCTTGTATTTATTTGTTTTCTCCCCCTCTTCTCTCCGGTAGACCCCGAGACCGATGAAGACCCGATGATCGTCTACCTCGTCGAAGATCCGTTGATGTCTGCAAAGCAACCAGGCAAGCACCCCCCCTTGAGCATGCCTATATCGCCTATTCTTTCTCTCTTATGCTTGCATTAGAAATTGCTGCTGCTACTGTTTATCCTATTTCTGATGCATAGCCTGTTTTTGTAACTACTGTTGATACCTTCCTGGTTATCCTAAACTGCTTAGTATAGGCTGGATAGAGACCCCACTTTGACCCAGTTGCCCCCGCTGGTTTATCAGATGACTCGATCAACGCGATCGACAACCAGGCCTCGGCACCGCACGTCACCCCCCTTAGTTGTACGACACTGCAGCGTTACTATCGAGTGCCGAGGGTGATACCTTGTATAGCACTTATGATGTTAACTCTGTAGAGTAGCTATTTGGTCGTGGTCATCGAGGGTGATTCCTCCTTCACCACTTCCGGTAACGACGCTGTCGTGCAACACCTCAAGTGTGAACCCATCGAGGGTGATTCCTCCGAGTTCACCTTGACGAATACATCGAGTAGGAATCCAATGAGGGTGATACCTCGGATTCCCCTGATGTTATGGGCACACGGATACTTGGACTTTACAACTGTTACTTGGAAAGTCGGGTCGACCCTGAGGGGTACCCGAGCGAGCATGAGATGCGAGTGATGTGGAGACAGGTTGACTTGGAGGGTGCCCGTGAGATAAATATGAGGCGTGGCCGGGCATTCTTAGCCCTTGCCGCAAGTCCTCGAGATGGGGCGATGGGGTCACATCGATCGTGAGTCTCTGCTCGTTACCGCACACCCCCAATACATTAACGATTTGGATATTTGATCCGAGTGGGCCTCTGGCCCGATAGCACTAACCATCACGCGGGAATAAGTATGGGCACTCTGCGTCATACGTTTCTTACGAAAGCTCTGTCAGACGTCCAGTTCAGCATGGCGGCCGGGTCGGATCGTGCCGATGGCGCTGGTATCCACCCTGCTCGCAACGACCCGGAGTGCACAGGGCGATGGCCCAAGACCCCTGAGCGCTTAGGATATAGACCGACAGGGACCTCTCTGCTGAGCCTAGGTAGGACTATGGCGTGTCGTTTGGCCGAGGCCGGGCATGACCCAGAAAAGTGTGTCCGGCCGGAGTTAAGCGAGCGTGGTGGGTAAGTTGGTGCACCCCTGTAGGGAAGAACTAATCTATGCATAGCCGGATCCTCGGTAATGGACGCTCGGAGTTGTATCCCGATCGATACAACTAGAACTGGATACTTGTGATGAGAAATGGATAGTAAGGCTCTGGGATTGCTTTCTCGCAGGGAGTCGAGAAAGGATCTCTGGCCGAGGATGATGACTACTACTACTTTATATTATGCTTTTCTGTACACTTCTAAATGCTGCAAGATGGTTGAAGATGCTAGTCTTCGATAGGACTAGGCCTTCCCCTCTATTCTAGCATTTCTGCAGCCCAGTCCACATATACAGCCTTTCTTTAATAATGTTGCATATGTAGTGTAGATCCTTGCTTCCTGAGTACTTCGCATGAGTACTCACAATTGCTTTGCTTCCTCTTTTTCCCCATACCCGAATGATGCGACCAGATGATGGAGCCCCGGAGCCAGCTTCCCCTGTCGACGATCACTACTACTACCCCGAGGATGGCTTCTACTACGAGTTGGCTGACGACCAGGAGTAGGTTCGGAGGGTCCCAGGCAGGAGGCCTGCGCCTTTTCGATCGTAGCTTTTGTAGTTGCCCCGCCTTCTTAAAGGCTTATCTGTTTTATCTTTTATATCTGTACTCAGATATCTGATGCTTCCGCTGACGCTTGTAAGCGAGCTTATGTATTCAAGCCCTCGAGGCCCCTGGCTTGTAATATAAAGCTTGTATTATTTTAACTTGTGTCTAGAGTTGTGTTGTGATATCTTCAAGTGAGCCGTTAGGCTTGATCGTGTGCATTTGTGTGTATGATTAGTGCACGATTAAGCCGGGGGCATCACAGGTTGGTATCAGAGCCGACTCCTTGTAGGAACCCCCCTTTCCAACTCCTTGGCCGAAGTTGAGTCTAGTATCCGAAAATTGTTTTACTAACATGGCTGTGTGGCTTACGGGCCCACGTCGCCATTGGGTGGTATTAGGATCTTTTATTCCTTGTCTATACTCTGGGATTCTGATCTCTCGTCTATTCGGGTTAAAGATTTTACTAACTCTGACATTAGGTTCTCGTAACCAATTCATCCCGGAGAGCCCCTTCACTACAGATGATCGCTTGCTTCGCCAGAAGATTCTGCAGATACTTCTCCATGTTTCCCGAGACCCTGTGCCCACTGCTTTGCAATTCCTGACCACCGATAATCCCCGTGAATAACATCCTTGCCGTTTGTACCTTCATTCCCAGTTGCTCTTGTTGTTACAAGTTACCCCTAATACTCTCCGTTGTTCCGAGAATCCTTTGTGCCTTCTGCTTTGCAACTTCTTTTCGCACTGCGGATAATTCACTTACCCGGGGTCCGTTCATCCCCAGTTGTTCATATGCTTTCCAAAATACTTTGCAATATCATCTGATCTCCCGGGAATCCTCTGCAACCTATTGCTTTGGAAAACCTTGCCTGCCTGCACTATGTTTAATTCCATATGTTTAGTAATCATCATTAACATCCTTTGCCATTATCATTTTAAGTCCCTTGATTCAATATGCTGTGAATGCTCCCTATCATCAGTTAATTACTGGATTCCGTCCTTCCGGCTCAGATGTCATTTTGGACATGAGTTGGTTCTTGGCCAATCACATTGCAAATGATTGTCCATCTAGTTCTATTCAACATACTAATCTTTTTATCAGAACCTCTGCCTCTGATCCCCCGATTTTGGAATCGTAAACACTTCGAATTTAAGCTTTGGATTATGCAGATGTTTTCATAAACCGATGCATTTGCATCCCTTCTTCTTCCGGTTGAGTACCAATACTTACATCAGTTCCCTTGTGGACTGCCAAATCCTTGTTGGATTATATCCGATAGTGTCCATCGCATTCAAAAAACCCTCGAGAGTTCTTCCCCTGATACATAATGCCTTTGGCAATTTGTATCCTCTGATTACTTTCGAGCTTGTGTTATTTACTCCTGAAGATTGTGGTATAGGTTCCTAAGTTGTCCCGATGGGTTGAACCTATGCTTTCCCTAATCCGTGTGAACTCAAAAGTTATGCGAGTCATATTCCTCTGGTGCTTTGCCAGATAAATCTTCAGCACTACAATTACTTCGAAAACGAGGAGTGAATGAAAGGTTATGCATTGAAGAAGTGGGAGTCG
The DNA here is from genome assembly GCA_011799875.1 of Thinopyrum elongatum. Classification (NCBI taxonomy): domain Eukaryota; kingdom Viridiplantae; phylum Streptophyta; class Magnoliopsida; order Poales; family Poaceae; genus Thinopyrum; species Thinopyrum elongatum. The sequence continues at coordinate 284,120,179 of CM022301.1, forward strand.
ACCTTGAACCTTTGTGTTCATGCCCATGGACCCGATGTAGAACTTATCATGGAAGCTGCTCGTAAAAAAAAATTACCCCTTGATATAAGTTCATCTTGTATCTGTGGTTTGATCATTTATAATCGTGGTTCCGACCATAGTTTCCCCTTAATTCCATTTCCCGGACAAGTTAAAATACTTGTCTCCTGCAGGTCATTTCACCTATCCAACCTCTAATTTGATCTACCTTCAAGTATTGCCTCATGTTATCTCGAGGATATTGTGTCATTGCACTACCTCTTGTAAATTCTTAATTGGAGTGATACTCCGTCACATCTTTCCTAGCCTGATCGGCTATATCATTATCGTGCTAAATTTTAACTGTGCTACCTGGTCCTTATGCCCGGAGCAACTTCCGACGATGAGCTAAGCTTACGTCGATCTTCCTCATCTTATCATTTCACCTCGAACAACAAGCTTGATTTCGAGCTTGTGTCGTATTCGTGGTTCCAATAGCCCTTCGCTTCATCATTCCTTTTGCTTGATGTTGTCGCTGACTGATTACATCTTTTTGAAACCTCTCGACAAATTTGTCGTGGTCACCATCAATATATTGACTTGTTCTAAGATATCAATCGAATTCATGATGAGAAACACCATCCTTTCCCCTCGATGATTTGTATTATCATCGACAGCATTCTTGACTTCCTACCAACACATGTTTGATCATGTCTTGGTTATACTTTGAGCTCCTTGCCATTCTTGCAATTGCTCCTTGAGTATTTCTTGTGATCTTCAACTCCAACCCTTACTTGAAACACCATATCATTGCTACCTCGAAGCATAACTGTGGCATACCGAATATCCACAAGAACATTGGGAGCGCAATGCCAAATGTTTCTTGATCTATTATCCAAACACCGTTGTATGGGTAATATCATGGTTATCCCTCGCCCCTTTATCTAAATGCTTTTGAACTTGCTGTCCTATCATGTATATCGTGCTCCGATTTTCCTTGGGAAAGGATATACTCCTAGTTCTTGTGTGTAAACACATCTTCCTTCCCATTGGTTAATTTGAATAATCAATTAATCATTTTTCCTTTCCATTTGTTTGTTTAATCTTTCTTGTGATCTATATAATATAAGCAGAGATAATGCTCTGCTTATGAAAACACCTGGATCTACAACTCTGTCAGTGTGACCCTGTTACTGTTGTTGATGACATTTCGGTAACCACCGACGGACAAGAACTTTGCCTATTGGTCCGCCTCGTTCAACGAGCAGGAAAATGGTTCTCTTCGTCCCTCGCCCTTGGTATCGATGTTGTCGCCGACATAACTGACAGACTATCCTCTGACATACCTTGTTGTCGTAACCGGTAAGATGTCACCGTTCTCCCTACTTTAATTTGATCGACCCTTAGCACAGACCCATAGGATCGGAACCTGACCCTCCCGTACATCCTTGATTCCGAAGTATCCTATGCTCATGGCTTTGTGTGTTATCACGAGCCACCCTCCGAGAGATGATCTATTCCCGATGCTCCGAACCCCTTTTCACACTCTGTTCAGGTATCGATCGGATGTCCATTCGCTTGAAACTTCTTATCGTACCTTCCCACTTTGTCCTCGATGCTTACTTAAGTCTCAATTCGAGAGATACTTCCTTTCAGTACTTCCTGAGTTATCCACCAAATTTTCCCCTACTCTACCTCTAAATTCTCGGGACGAGAATTTCTTTGAGAGGAGGAGAGTTGTGACATCCCCAGATTACTAAACAGTAGTTATGCTAATTAGTCATGCCAAGTCATCATCATTAAGCCCTATAAAAACAATTAAGAATAATCCAACTTCAAATTCAAATTTAAAATAAACTCAAAATTATAATTTCTTCAAACTGCAAAACTAAAGTGTTCACAATTTTGCAAATATTCACAAAGTAATTGTCAAGTTGAAGCAAACTTCATTTGACTAACAGATAAATTCCAAGGAAGTTAACAAATGATCCAACAACAATTCAAATGGCCCTTTTCAAAATAAACAAATGTGAGAACCTTTACAAATATTCCAGAAACTTGTGTGAGGCATTGTCATAATGCATAGTAATTATGTGCCAATTTTCATACCCAACTAAATTCATTTGCTAGCTTATTTAAATAAAAACAGAAGCTATTCTATATAACAGAAAAAGGAAAAGAAGAACAGAAACGGCCTACTGTACCGCTGGACCTTAGTGCACAGGAATCTGGCCTAGCCCAACAGCAGCTACAGAGCTTCTTCTACCTCCGTGTCGGCCGCACAGAGCGCGCGCGCGATGCGCCGCTCGATGCTTGACACCTGTGGCCTTGCGTCGCCGTGGAGGGCTATTTAGCCTCGTCTCGGACCCCCTGGACAACCCTAATCCCCACTTCTCCCTTCCTCTCGTTTGCCCTATTCGATCCAGAGAGCTCCACCGTCGCCGCCGCCATGCCCCTCCTCGTCACCGCGGCCACCTCGCTCCCCTCGTCGCTCCAGCTTGTCCAGGAGCTTCGCAGGCCTCGACTCCGTCCTCTGCATCGACCAGCTCGAGCCGGAGCCCCCCGCTGCGTCGCCATCGACCCGTTTCCTTTGCCGGACGCCGCCCATCGATCTGCTCGCCTGCAACTGCCCCGACCTCCCCTGAGCACCCCGCGACACGCGCTGTGAGCCCCAGTCCTCTCCGACCTCCCCTGGTTCCTCTCCGTGCCCCGTAGTCATCATTGCCGTGTTACGAAGACCGCCGCCATGCGAGGCCGACGCCGGCCTCGTTCCAGCCATCCCTCGGCCTCCCGCGGGCCTCGTTTGGACGCGCACGTGCAAGGGAAACCCCCTGGTGCCCGTGGCTTCTCATACCGCCGCTCGTGGCCTCGCTCGCGTCGTGCCCGTAGCTCCGGTCGTCGCCTCACTCGTCGCGTCCCGCCGCTGCTCCTGTCGCGTGCGCCATGGCCTCACCCTGTTGCTGCTGCTAGCGCTGCGGCCGCTGCTTTGCTTCTGCTGCGTGCGCACGCGCCCGCGAACTGCTGCTGCGCTGCCGCCGTGCTGCTTGCTCTGCTGCCCCGCTGGCTGCTGCTTTCTGCTGCGGCTGCTGCGGCTCATGCCGTAGCTGCTTTGCTGCTGCTCTGCTACAGTAATGTTCAGTTACTGTAGCAGTAGCTACCTTCACTGATAATACACTGACTAGCCCTCTAAACAGCCCCTAAACAGAGACAAGACAAGTCCTAACATGAGTAAAAATTATATGAACAGAAAGTAGACGTAACAAGCTTCATTTTGATCCATTGGACCAGTTTCAGATAATGCGTGGATTAATTCCTACGAAAATCACAAAATGCTAAGTTCTGTTAAGTGAAGAACTGAAAAACTGCTTTATTTTCATAGCTACTTTAGAGCTGTTGATGATCAAGCTAATGAACTCTAATATGGATAAAAGTGATACTAACATGTAGATCGCAGAAAAATGCTCATAATTGATGTAAGACACAAAATCATAGGATGTATAGAACAACAGCTATAGCCTCCGAAAAACAGCTAAGTGATGTTTAAAAAAACTGATGCAATTCTCAGACTTAGCCAATTTTCAGGAATTCCAGAAATTGATTAAATCTTTAAAAAATCATATAAATTAAACCGTAAGTCGGATGAAAATGTTTTATATATGAAAAACGATTAGAAAAACGAGACGAATCCGGATATGCTAACCACATGCCTGTCAGGTGCCTCTAACTACCTGAACATGGAACCGTCCCCTCCGGTTCATCTGTCTGACAGACGTCGGAACAGGGAAAACTTTCCCGTTAAATTCCCGCTCCGTCTATAGCACTCAGCATTGCACTAGGTCACCACTGCGCTGCGTATCGCCATGTCTTGCTTTGTGATTGCTTTTATTGCCGTGTATTTATTTGTTTTCTCCCCCTCTTCTCTCCGGTAGACCCCGAGACCGATGAAGACCCGATGATCATCTATCTCGTCGAAGATTCGTTGATGTCTGCAAAGCAACCAGGCAAGCACCCCCCCTTGAGCATGCCTATATCGCCTATTCTTTCTCTCTTATGCTTGCATTAGAAATTGCTGCTGCTACTGTTTATCCTATTTCTGATGCATAGCCTGTTTTTGTAACTGCTGTTGATACCTTCCTGGTTATCCTAAACTGCTTAGTATAGGCTGGATAGAGACCCACCAGAGACCCCACTTTGACCCAGTTGCCCCCGCTGGTTTATCAGATGACTCGATCAACACGATCGACAACCAGGCCCCGGCACCGCACGTCACCCCCCTTAGTTGTACGACACTGCAACGTTACTATCGAGTGCCGAGGGTGATACCTCGTATAGCACTTCTGATGTTAACTCTGTAGAGTAGCTATTTGGTCGTGGTCATCGAGGGTGATTCCTCCTTCACCACTTCCGGTAACGACGCTGTCGTGCAACACCTCAAGTGTGAACCCATCGAGGGTGATACCTCGGATTCCCCTGATGTTATGGACACACAGATACTTGGACTTTACAACTGTTACTTGGAAAGTCGGGTCGACCCTGAGGGGTACCCGAGCGAGCATGAGATGCGAGTGATGTGGAGACGGGTTAACCTGGAGGGTGCCCGTGAGATAAATACGAGGCGTGGCCAGGCATTCTTAGCCCTTGCCGCAAGTCCTCGAGACGGGGCGACGGGGTCACATCGATCGTGAGTCTCTGCTCGTTACCGCACACCCCCAATACATTAACGATTTGGATTTTTGATCCGAGTGGGCCTCTGGCCTGATAGCACTAACCATCACGCGGGAATAAGTACGGGCACTCTGCGTCGTACGTTTCTTCTGAAAGCTCTGTCAGACGTCCAGTTCAGCATGGCGGCCGAGTCGGATCGTGCCGATGGCGCTGGTATCCACCCTGCTCGCAACGACCCGGAGTGCATAGGGCGATGGCCCAAGACCCCTGAGCGCTTAGGATATAAACCGACGGGGACCTCTCTGCTGAGCCTAGGTAGGACTACGGCGTGTCGTTTGGCCGAGGCCGGGCATGACCCAGAAAAGTGTGTCCGGCCGGAGTTAAGCGAGCGTGGTGGGTAAGTTGGTGCACCCCTGCAGGGAAGAACTAATCTATGCATAGCCGGATCCTCGGTAACGGACGCTCGGAGTTGTATCCCGATCGATACAACTAGAACTGGATAATTGTGATGAGAAATGGATAGTAAGGCTCTGGGATTGCTTTCTCGCAGGGAGTCGATAAAGGATCTCTGGCCGAGGTTGATACTTGGATATTATGGCTTTGGGATTGCTTTCTCGCAGGGAGTCGAGAAAGGATCTCTGGGCGAGGATGATGACTACTACTACTTTATATTATGCTTTTCTGTACTCTTCTAAATGCTGCAAGATGGTTGAAGATGCTAGTCTTCGATAGGACTAGGCCTTCCCCTCTATTCTGGCATTTCTGCAGCCCAGTCCACATATACATCCTTTCTTTGATAATGTTGCATATGTAGTGTAGATCCTTACTTGCTGAGTACTTCGGATGAGTACTCACGGTTGCTTTGCTTCCTCTTTTTCCCCATACCCGAATGATGCGACCAGATGACGGAGCCCCGGAGCCAGCTGCCCCTGTCGACGATCACTACTACTACCCCGAGGATGGCTTCTACTACGAGTTGGCTGACGACCAGGAGTAGGTTCGGAGGGTCCCAGGCAGGAGGCCTGCGCCTTTTCGATCGTAGCTTTTATAGTTGCCCCGCCTTCTTAAAGGCTTATCTGTTTTATCTTTTATATCTGTACTCAGATATCTGATGCTTCCGCTGACGCTTGTAAGCGAGCTTATGTATTCGAGCCCTCGAGGCCCCTGGCTTGTAATATAAAGCTTGTATTATTTTAATTTGTGTCTAGAGTTGTGTTATGATATCTTCAAGTGAGTCCTTAGGCTTGATCGTGTGCATTTGCGTGTATGATTAGTGCACGATTAAGCCGGGGTCGTCACAGTACCTGGTTTTCCTGGAGGGTGGAAGAACATCAGGCCAACATGCACAACCATCATATCCTAGGTAGAACTTGCCATCGAAGATATTGATGTCATCAGGTTAAGCCATGTTGTCAACAAGAATGTTAGCATCATAGTCTGATCCTTCCCAACCAGCTAACACATACAAAAACTTCATATTGAAGTCAACAACAGCAAGCACATTCTGACTTGTGTACTGCCTTCTACTTGTGTATGCTGTAGCCTGTGACCTCGACACTCTAATGGTCACGTGGGTATCATCTATTGCACCAATGCAATCTTGTGATGCCATGGAAACATGGTGTTATGGTTGTATTAGCACAATACAAGCATGGCAAGGCATGAATTACATGTAGTGCTCGCCTTGAAATATAGTTACCATCTTGAGTTGTTGCAAATCTTGCTAGGAGATTTCCCAGTTGGTGCCTTGATCATCTCTCACCTGAGCTCCCGAATAACATGCAACACTTGCTTGAAATACCAGAAAAATGGTCTCAATTGATCTCCTGAACATGTTGTGAATAACCCTGAACATCTAATTATGACCTACAACATGAAGAAACATGGCAGTTTGCTCTTCCACAGAGGTGTGGATCTTGTTTCTAGAAGCCCCTATGATCATAAATGTCTCCACACGCTTGGCAAAAGGTGCTCTTCACATTCGAAGCATCCACAAAGTCTCTATGGCGTTGCAGTTGTAGATGTAGTTCAGATTCGTTGTCATATCTCTATCTCGTATTAACACTGGACCATAACAGAGGATAGACTTATCATCCGACGGACAACTGTCTTGTGGACCAACATGACCCAAGTTTAAATCACAACTATAAGTGTTGTTGCCTGAACAAGTAGCTTCATCCTTTCGTCCATAACCTAATAGGCGTCATCGATGGTGTGGTGAACAATGGCGAAATCGACCCTACACCGTATATAATGACCTAACAGAGGAGAGGGGTTGAATGCTGCTTACCGTCTTTGGAGCCAACGACCCGCCCATGGCGCAGATGAGGAGGACGAGATGGATTCAGAGACGAAGGGGACAAAAGCAGGTCCTGCCGTCAGAGATTGAAGTCACCGCCACTGCTTCTGCAAATATGAGTCACCATCGCTGACCAAGGCAAGAACTAAGCCTAGGTTTGTCCTAGTGCTAGAGGTGAGTGAGTAAATGGGAGGGGGTGATGCTAGATTTCACGCCATCCTGCGCCAGGCGATTTTCGTCTTCCGCCATCTCCGAGTCGATTTCCCCTGCACCCGTTACGTACGCCGAGCCCCGCTTTCATGCCTGACCCCAATATGGCTCGCTGGAAATGGCCGATTCGGGCGTTCCTAGCAAGCCAAGCTATGGGCTGCTTTAAGGTTTGTGCGTGTGCGAGATAGGACTCCGTGTATGTTACCAAATGGTTTTTTCTTGCACCTAGTAGGCCTCTTCGGGGGTGATGCAGGCTACCAAACGTGTCATATGTGACCATAGATCACACACAACTGTAGTTGTATGTTTGCTGGCTACGCGCAACTGCATGTCCACTACTCAGTTATGTGCATCTGCATGTCCATCGGGCATGCACCATTAACGAATGAACCTCTCTTCATGGATATCTTTGCTTTCGAACAAAACTCTGCAATCAAATAAATTTCCCAAGGACGTCATATTCTAGGCACACTCATCAACTGTGTGTGACTTCATGTTCATAGGCTGCACCATAAAAATGTCGATAGCCTCTAAAGGGACGTGAGTGCTAGAGGAATGAGGAGGCAGAAGAGTCAACGAGAAACACATTTCTATGGGGTTTGGATAGAGGTGGCCGGTACACAATCTTTGCTTTTCTAGTATACTATAATGTTTGGTAGTTATAATAATTTCGAGAAAAAAATCTCATGTGTGGCGAACTGAATTCAGTAAATAACAACCACTGAATGAACAAATAAATTAGAAATCTGTAAGTACCTTGTTCCTGAAATAATAGCATCCTCTAAAAGCGTATAAAACCACACCAAATAAATAAATAATTATTTGCAAACAATAAATAAATAACAAGTTTTTTAGAACAAAATAAATAAGTACTACACGAAATTACCAATGTATGCCTTTTTTTTATTTTAGAATCACCAATGTATGCCTTGCTAGGCTCTCTGTGGAAACCCCGGAGGGCCCAGGGTTGCCATAAAGAGAGAAGAGTAGGGACTGAACGGGCTTTCGGCCCTGGGCCTTATAAAACCCAGACCCGTTTACTTTCTTGACCGTGTCCGTCGTCCTCTCTTTCTCCGCACACAACAGAGAACCCACATTCAGCAAAGGGAGGTTGTGGGTGGTGGCCGCCGGTCGGGGAGAGAAATTGGAGCGGATTTGCGAGGGCGAGGCCAAGGGGATTCGTGGAGGTTCTGCGATGGTGGAGGGGATGGCTTCGGAGAGGCAGCTGGTGGTGGTCATCGAGGGGACGGCGGCGCTGGGGCCGTACTGGCCCGCCATTGCGGCCGAGTACGTCGAGAAGATCGTTCGGTACGCCCTGCGACGCCTTCTGCTTTTAGGGTTCTGGCGTGGAATTTAGTAGTGTTTGTAGGGGGGAGAGGAGGCTGGTGGGGGAATTCGAGCTCTTCTTCGTGAGCCCCGGTTAGGTTTTCCGTGTGCAAACTGCCAAGTAAGTGGAGATGGGGTGTTTGTGAGGAGAACGACCTTCCGGTTCTTGTTCTGGTGGCTCGGCAGGTCGAGTAAATTCGATTACCGTAACTTCTGTTGACATGCCTTTCTTGGATTCTCCCTTGATCCATTTGAAAGCGTGCCTCCTCGAGTGCAGTTCACTTGATCCTGATGTAGAATTGGGTTGGTTAATATTGGTTTTCATGATAGTAGTTTATTAGCTTTAGTTGGTGTCTTGACACGGAAGAAGAAAATCATCGTGTGCCAGAGTTCATCGTATTTGAAAGGAAAACGTGATTCAACTTTTGGTATGCTGCTGATTGTGCCCCCATTCTTTTGTACAACCACTACCACGGCCATGTCTGTCTGTTTGGCTTCCTTTGTTGGTTAAGTGAAGTCTATTTTGTACTTCTGTTGTTGCTTCTGCTTGGTTGAACTTCAGGTTTTCATTAGTGGTATGTCTTTCTTCAGATTGTTTGTCATATTAGTCATTTTTTCTTCTTGTTGTGGTCAATCATGTTGAACTTGATGTAGGTGCAAGGTTTTCCTTTTCTTTTAGTATTTTTATTACTGTTTCAGATGGAGGTGAGTCAGGTCGTTGACAATTTTTAGTTCACTCTGTATTCTCAGATGTCCATAGCTCTATAATAGCTTTTCTTTTTGATTTATCTTGAATATGCTCTCACATGATTTTGCCCAAAAAATATTATCACTAATTCATGAAGCATTTTAAAATTTGTGCAGGAGTTTTTGTTCTACTGAACTATCAGGGCAGGTAACTCCCTCCTGATTGTTTTTTATCAGAATTTTTAGTTGATCCATTCTTCTTGAATTCTGTCAAAGTTTAACTTATTTTCTGATGATCCCCGCAGAAGCTTGCAGGGGTACCACCTGAGCTTGCATTAGTTGTCTTCCATACCCACGGACCTTACAGTGGTACGATTTGATATCCATTAATCCTCCATGCCCTTATCATTTAACATTATGATTTATCTCAATGCTTTCATGTTTAGTTCTGTATAAAATAGCTAATTTATGAAAATGTGCTCCTGTTGCAATGCAGCCTTTATTGTACAACGCAGCGGTTGGACAAAAGATATGGATGCTTTTCTTTCATGGTTATCAGGAATATCATTTAGTGGTGGAGGCTTCAGTGAAGCTGCTATTTGTGAAGGTCTTGCTGAAGCACTGATGGTATTGATGTGTTAACATTGTTCACAATCATAACTCTAAGTTGCTTTATTGTTTATGTTCAAATAGTACTAAAGTCTGAGTAGTGCAGATAATTTTCTATTGAATAATGTAGTTATAATGAAAATTCGCGCCTAGTTGCATACTTGCATAACACAATACATTTAGTTCACCTACAATTTTGCTGGGTTGAGCCCATTTTCGTGGGTCATTTCCTACAGATTGGTAAGTGAGGTCTCATTTTTTTTCTATGATCTGCTCTTGTATTTCTTCCATATTAAGGCATAACACTGGAAATAGTTACTGGACCTGGACATGTGTTTCTTGCATTTGTACTTCTTTTATTGTCATATTTCATGCTGTCTAAACTCCAGCTTTATTAATTACTTTGTTATATTTTCTAGAAAGTGATTTTGTATATTTGTGTTGCTAGTGTTTCCAATATGGTCCAGAATCTCTTCTATTTTTTTTTCTTGCACAAGCTATGGTTTGAATGAGAAACTATGGAAGTGTTTGACCTGAACTGCAGCTACGGCTATGGCTATGGTTGTGGTTGGATTATGTAATAGACATCAGTAGTTACTCTTCTGTTTGGTAAACTTGTTTAGAGAACTGGACTGTTACCCAGTACTAGTAGCAAAATGGAGTGAAATCAGTATGATCAGAGGTTTAATTTCTATCTTTGTACCCATGTTAGTAGTTCCAATTTCCTTGGAGCGGCATTTGACATTTGTGACAAATTGATGTCATGTATCAAAAAGAGCACTTTAAACCTTCGTCAATGAGACTGACACGTGAATGGTCTTTTGTGAATGTATTGTATTGGTTATTAGTTTGTTATTGCCATGGTGCTTATTTCATTTCATTTATGCAACTAGATACTCCAAGGCAGTCCTAGTAGCAGCCAGAATCATCAAAATCGTGAACTTCAAAAGCATTGCCTACTTGTTGCTGCAAGTAATCCTTACCCGCTGCCTACACCTGTCTACCGCCCTTCTGTTCAAAGTAGTGATCACAAAAAAAGCAACGAAGCAACAAAGGAATCATGTCTTGCTGATGCTGAGGCTGTTGCAGTCTCATTTGCTCAGGTGCTGAATAAATACTACTATCTTGCATTATATTCATTGTGTGTCTCAATGGAGTGCTAAGCAGTACTTGGTTGGATCTAATTAATTTTGTGGATGCAGTGCTCTGTATCGTTGTCGGTGGTATCTCCTAAACAGCTACCAACACTGAAGGCAATATACAACGCGGTAATACATTTGTTGTGTCAAACTTGATAAACTGTTTGAAAGCCTACAATCTTGTACTTGCTTCTTTATTTTGGTTTGTCCAAAAGGAATCTTGAATGGTCCTAAATGTCCACTCCACTCTGCTAGTAGCCTGCTTAATTGCTAGTCCACTCCACTTGTTGCCAAAAGTTTAGATGTTCTTGTAATTGCTTACTTTATGGTCCTAAATGTCCTCTTTTCTAGTAGTTTGTAAAATGAATGTTTTAGAAATTCAAGTGTCGCACCACATAACTTGGTTGTGGATTAGAAAAAAAATTCACCCACATCAAATCATCAAAGTATTTAGCACAATGGATGAAATTTCAAGATAATGCCTTTCCCTGATCTCCACATTCCCCCACTTCTGTCATGACGGGCGTTGTAAACTTACATGATTTGAAGCTGACATAGGCAAATCCTTGAGAACTTTGTTGTGTGAATAGGCACTGAATACTGATACTACTTATATTTATTGCAGGGAAAGAGGAATCCTCAAGCTTCTGATCCATCAGTTGATCATGCCAAAAATCCACATTTTCTTGTTTTGCTGTCTGAGAGTTTCATGGAGGCTCGAACCGCTCTAAGCCATCCTTTACCCGGGAACCTTGTCCCAAACCACACCATTACAAAAATGGATACCGCACCTGCAGCTACTGTGCCAGGACCACCTTCGAATGCCAGTCCCTCAGGTTGAACAAATGCTAATGTTAGGCTAGTTTCACTGTGAGGTTTAGCCTTTGATTGTTCCCGTTTTCATAAAACCTTGTGGCTTGTGCTGCTGTTATGATGTCTGCATGGACGGGATATAGAGAAAGCTTAAAAAAAGAGTTAATAGGAGTTTCCCCTAATTTTGTGTGTGCAACAAATCCCAGCTGCAATTTGATTAAAGAAAAAGAATGGTAGATTAAAGTAAAAATGCAATCTGGACATTGCCCTTTGGGTTGGGACCACAAATAAAAAACACTGATAAACACTTCTTGCTGCATATGCTGGAAGTGCTAACTATGTAATTGCAGGCAAACAAGGCTTGGAGAATACCCTTATGGGACCCTTTGCATAAAACCTACCTATACTAATAAATCTTAGCAGAAAAGCATGTGAGAGCCCTCATATGCTGAATTTCAAAGCAGTAAAGTAAATGTGCACCTGAATACTCAAACCAAAGAGGCACTTGAAACATTTGATGTTTCAAATTGCATGTGGCCATGATGTTATGTACTGAAATACCCCACCTACTTGTCTAGTTGAAATGCTTTGAGCCAGAGCTGAAGGAAAATGATGTACTGGACCTAGAAGTTAAATGATTATCTTTCATAACAGCTTGTAGTACTACTGGCTTCATATTTGTTTTTCCATGCGTATGATTGAATGTTCTGTGACTTGCGATAGTGAATCATCCTAAATAATGGTGTCTCTGACCATTGGCTAAGATGTCAGCAGCTAATGGTTTGAGTTGTTGGTCAGTCATTAGACTAACTTAGTCATGTCTGAAATTGCACCTGTATGCCTATCATATGCAATGCAGACAACATCACATGGTATTAGAAGTATCCATGCAGATACCAGGTGCTTTTTTCCATGTATATGAGTGTTGATGTTGTTTCTCATTTGTTTCATGAAGTACATTTCACAATCGCACATTCTAAAATGCTGGTTTTTTTTTAGCTCCTATATATTCAACGTTGCTATGGATCATAATTGTGACTAAGTTCGCCTATCTATTGAATTAGGGTGGCACATTTCTGATTTTATTTACATGTTCCAAGTATAACTAAGAACTCACCGAATAATATTGCAATCTGTTTTTTGCTGCTTTTACTCATATCATTTCGTTATAACCCTACTAAATTGTCATGACTAATAACAGTTCTTATATCTCCAGTGAATGGAACGATGATGGGACGGCAACCGACTGCAAATGTTAAAGTGGTAGGCTACAAAAATATGCTATTATTTTACTAATTCTATATGCCTTTTCATTATAACCGTACCTTAACGATTTGCATTTTCAGGAGCCGACAACTATACCACCAATGGTTTCTGCACCTGCATTCTCTCATATGACACCTATTTCAAATGTTGCTTCTCAAGGTGTTTCAGCAATGCAAACTTCTTCACCATCGATTATTTCACAAGAAACAAATGTTGCAAATGAAATATTGCAAGAGCATAAGCCTTTAGTAAACCCTATCCAACAACAGGTTCGGCCTGGTGGCCCAGCAAATGTTAGCATCCTAAACAATCTGTCACAACATCGACACTCTTTAACAGCAGCTACCTCAATGGGACCTAACATGGGAGCAACACCTATACAAGTGCACATGTCAAACATGATATCGAGTGGCATGACATCAACTCCCGCTGTCATATCTTCTATATCTGGAACAGTACAGCCAATTGGTGCTCAACAGTTGGTACAGAATACAGCTCTCGGTTCTTTTGGGTCAAACACTTCTACTGTATCTGGTAATTCAAATATCGCCGTATCGTCTTCTTTAGCTAACATACAAAGCAACATGGCCATGGGACAATCAGTGCCTTCTATGGCACAAGGTGGTCTGATGGCTGGTCCACAATCAGGACAAGGTGGAATTGGTACGAACCAAAACATGATAAATAACCTTGGGACTACAGCTATCTCTTCTACGCCTACAATGATGCCAACACCAGGAATGGTCCAGCAAACAGGAGTGAATGCTCTTAGTGCGAACAACAGTTCTGCTATGAATATGCCTCTGGCACAACATCCTAATGGCCAGCAACCATCGAAGTATGTCAAAATTTGGGAGGTAAAGATTTCAGCTTGTGTTTCATGCTCCTTGCGATAGTAGCTTTGCAATATAGGTTGCTAAGTGCAGCATTTTAAATAGCGGTATGCATGAAACTTAATATAGCATCAGAGCCAAGAGGTTTTGGGTTCAAGTCTCGGATTTCACAATTTAAATAAAGAAAATTGCTTGCCCTCTTTCTGTCCATGTTTAGGCCTTACCAAGCCACACATGAGAGGGGGTGTTGAAGTATATGCAGATTGCCCAACCTTCTCAAAATTTTGGATTTTTTTGTTCTACTGGTCAGTGCATGAAACTTAATAGAAATTACGTTTGTAAAAAGTACTCCCTCCGTCCCGAATTAGTTGTCTTAGATTTGTCTAGATACGGATGTATCTAGACATGTTTTAGTGTTAGCTACATCTGTATCTAGACAAATCTAAGACAAGTAATGTGGGACGGAGGCAATACATATTTATGCAATATGAGTTAGAGTGGCAAGCAGACAACTGAACAAATATTTGTAATGATTTTGAACTTTCGGATATATATTTCTCAAAAAGTACAGGGTTACAAGATCATGGCTAGCCGTGAGGAGAGGTAGACAGGCGGCTACCACCTTATCAGCCTGTTCTTTAAACCGAAGAGCCCAAAGTTCAAAATCATTACAAGTCTTGTGAATAGTGCTAGCACTTAATTCATGATAATCTTGCTCATGTTGTCTGGTGTCTTTGCCTAGGAGTACAGTTCAGGACATGATTTTCTTCTGTTCATATTTCAGGGAACTTTGTCTGGGCAAAGGCAAGGACAACCTGTATTTATTTGTAAACTTGAAGTAAGTTCCTATTTGTATGGCTGAACTCTCACACTTTCTGATACAGTAACAGTTTTTATGCTCTCTGTTGATCTGCATGCGATCTGAAAAGAGACCATTTCTTTTATGGGAAAGACAGTTCAGTCCATTTCGTCCAAACATGGCATATGTTGTTTTACTTTATTTTCTGTTTGTACTACCCAATGATTGCATTTAACTGTTCATTACTGCCTATTTAATTAATCATTCATGACAAAAATAGCTCTTTCAAGTGTTCTCTGTTCTTGAGGCCGTTGGAAAGTCAATGCTTAGAAAGAACATACTTTTTGAACAACAGGCGACAATCCTACTGAGTATTATGTGTATTAGTAATCAAGATCCAAAATAAGAATTTTCAAAGAAACAATTGATAGAATCGATAAAGCAATAAAATAGATCACAATGGACATATTAATGTCCAACCATTTGACCCCCTGACATCTTAGATGAGATCATGATTTGCAATCATTTCAAATCCAGAAGCAACATTCTCTTTCATCTAAGCTTACTTTATGAATGTGTATTTTGTTTCTCTGGATCCAACATTCCGAATGAACCAGAGCATTGTTATTAGCTCCTTGAAGAATAGGTTTGGTTGAACCAGCCTGATTTCTAGCTGAGGCGAACATATCCAAGATATATAAAGGATTTGTTCCAAGATGTTTAAATCAAAATAGAGATTGTACCCAATCTTCTGAAACCTGATTAATGCAAATAGCACCAACCTAACTTCCTCCACGTCAAAAGTCTTACTCTCCAATCCTTGTGTTAACTTTGCCATGAAGTATTGTTGAAAAAAAAACTTACCATGCATTAAAATCTGGACCAAGATACCAGTACACTTTGTTTTTCTGAACCTACTGAAAGTTTTGTGAAGTATGGAACAGAATCGGTTTGTGCTGCCAATGCTCATTGTTTTCACGGTCTACACCTTCAAAGCTGAAACCAATTGTTATACTTTCGGATTGTGTACTGTTATTTGCTATCCTCTTAAATATACCATGCCATATTCTATCTTTGCAAAGCATTTCAATGTTGTATTTCTCATCTTATCATCTGTGTTGCAGGGTTATAGGAGTGGAACAGCGTCTGACACGTAAGTCTTTAAACTATTGCAATACTATTTTTGTGATGATTGAGATTAGGAAATTTTACAGCTAGCTGTTACTGTTCTTTTTCTTGAAAATGAATTGCTTTAGCAGAAATATTGAATTTTTAGTGGACACCTACACCTTGTTCATGAAGTCATTCTCATCATACTATCTGTAATACATCCTGTGCGTCCCGTAACTTATCTGAACAAACCTATCAGCTATAGGATTATGGGATGGTAAGGTTAGTTGCAAACCAACTAAATACCAGTCGTTCTAGGTTGGTATGTCATATTTTGCTTCTTTGGCAGCACCTGCCAAATTTTACTAGTGTACTGATTGCCAGATATATTCACAAATGTTTTTTTAGTGCAATATCTTACCTGCTGTTCAAGCGCAATTTCAGTTGGAAACCTGACAACGTTCCTGAGTTCTAATATGATACGCCGAGTGAAGAAACTTCTTGTTTTCCTGCACTTTGTTGGGCAACTTTGAATGCCATTTGCCTTGACTCAATAAAATCTATCATCGTGTCTTATTTTTCTCCTTAAGTCTTACGACAGCGCTTTCATACAATCTGCAAATCATACTATCAGTCTACCTAAAGAAACTGAAGCTGTACTTTTGTATTCAGACTTGCTTCAGACTGGCCAGAAACGATGCAGATCGTGCGCCTCATAGCCCAAGAGCATATGAACAACAAGTTTGTCGCTCAACTAGCCCATGCTTTTCCTTATTAAAACCGCTGCATTATTGTGTGTTGTTCCTAATATCATTCCTGCTCAACTTTGGTTGTTCGATCATGTAATTGTACAGGCAGTATGTTGGCAAGGCAGACTTTCTAGTATTTCGGACATTGAATCAGCATGGGTTCCTCGGACAACTACAAGAGAAGAAACTGGTGAGTCGCTCAGTGCTTGTTTTAACCTTGTGGAGTATTTATGATCTCAGTTTGAACTGCACTTAATTAAGCATGGTATCATAAATTTACTTCTTTTAATGTTCAAGTGGTTCATTGCTTCAGTGTGCAGTGATTCAGCTACCTTCACAAACTTTGCTGTTGTCAGTGTCTGACAAAGCTGGGCGCCTCATAGGAATGCTGTTCCCAGGGGTATGTTTATAACTAATTGAGATATTACCGCAATTTGTCTCTTGTATTCATCTGAATCAACACAATTCTCTGCCGAGTTTCCCCCAGGATATGGTGGTATTCAAACCACAGGTCTCAACTCAGCAGCCACAGATGCAGCCACAGCAGCAGCAGCAGCTACAACAGCAGCAGCACCAAATACAGCAGCAACAGCAGCAACTACAGCAACTGCAACAGCAGCAACTACAACAGCACCAAATGCAAATGCAGCCTCAAGGCCAGCAACTTCAGCAGCAGCAGCAGATGCAGCAAATGCAACAGCAACAACAACAGATGCAGCAAATGCAACACCAACAACAGCAGCAGCAGCAGATTCAACAGCAGCAGCAGATGCAGCAGCAGCAGCAGCAGCAGCAGCAACAACAGATGCAGCAAATGCAACAGCAGCAGCAGCAACAGCCTCAACAACTCCAGCAGCAGCCGCAGATGGTGGGTACAGGGATGGGTCAGCAACAATTCATGCAGGGGCATGGTCGGGCGGTGCAGATGATGCAAGGAAAGATCACGCCACAAGGCCCAGGCAACATGTCTGGAGGAGGCTACCTATCTTGAAAATATCGCGTGCTAGCAGGACACTCCTTGGGTTCATGAGGCTCCTTGGAGATTTGGCACACCCAATTAGTGTGGTGGTTTTGTGCTTATGTACAGAGCATTACGAGTCTGTCAGCTAGGGGGAGTTTGCTTACTATCTCATGTCTAGCCTGTAGCTGAGGTATTCATCATCCTATTGGATGGTAGAGTACATTAGAAGAACATATTCAGAGGATTGATTGGAGAGGGACCTATAAGCTGGAATGATTTGCTAAAGATAAAGTTACATTTTCACACCGTTGGACCGAACATGCATTTGAATCTTCATATGTCGGTAATAACTTATTTCCGACTTCTCCATGCTAAATGGAGGGGCTGGGGAGGAGGCATGGTGGTGTGTTAGGAAGAATCCTGATTGCTGTGTCAGGTAGAGATGCGTCCATGTCCGTGACGGCTGTAAATGAACTAGTAATGCAATGTTGCTTTAATAATGGTGCTCCGCCCGCCTCACCTTGCATCCGTAATGTTAGGTGACTCGCCTCACCTAAACACCTAGGTATCTGGAAATCCTAACGAATGAATTTGCAGCCGGTGGTTGACAAAATGGCGAAGAAGTTTTGTCTCACAGCAATGCCAATCTACTCGATGATGGCATTTGAGTTCCTCGAGTGATTGGTCCCAATCAATAGTTGGAAAAAGGCCGAGGATTTCAATGAAAGGCGAAGCGGATAGAAATTTGCAAGGGCATGCAGGTGTGGGGGGCATGCACCTGCCCAGCTGTGCATGCTTGCACGATTGCTTCGCGGTCCGCAAACTTGTTGGATTCCTGACACGGTTTTAAGTTTCAATTTCTTAAACTTGGTGATTTTGTCTTTCCTTCGTATAAAGTTTCAGTGGTTGAAACTTGGTGAAGTTTTAAAAGCTTGTCAAAACGTATTCAAAAGTGGCCTTATTTCAAAGCCCACATCACAAGGAACATAAATAAGCAAGCGAAACATAATTTGAACTTTTGGATCAAAAGTATAAAGATTTAAAATTGAAACCCAAAGAAAAATGGGGTCGGTGCCCCCGCACCTGTGTGCCACAAAGCGCCTGTCGCAAAGCGGATTCTTTCTTCATACAAAGATGGATAGATCGGGAAGAGGGGCAATAAAAAAAGTAGCCCTTACGATATACGTTGTTGTATGTTATCTTAACCTTTGAGTAATGTTTTCTGGAGTTTTGTAGTTATGAGTAGATGTTAAGATATTAATCCATATGTTGTATGTTTTGTTAACCTTTGAGTAATGTTTTCTAGAGTTTTTGTAGCCATAAGTAGATGCTAAGATATTAATCAACACGGGAAGCAGGCTCCCCCTAGGTCTAATCTAGGGTTCCTTACTCCGAAACAAAGAAAAAGGTGCATGCCACACTCACAAGTGACTGCGAGTGAGATACTCGAGGAAGGTGGGGATGACGTCAAAAGTTCCTTTGGTGGCGGCCCCGCTTGACTCCCCATCTACCCGATTAGTTCCCTCGATTCTCACGTTCGATCTTGTTGGGTGAAGGCTGGGTGTGATCTCTGATCGCAGGCAACCCTCGTGGTGATCCTGCATGGCGGAACAAGGTGCGAAAGCGGTGGCGGAGGAGGATGCGTTAGGGAGTGGTGGAGGAGATAACAATCGCTTCTCGAGAGCAAATCTGGAGGATAGGTATGGGGAATTGAATTCCATACGGAAGAAGAGGATGAGCATGATCCGTCAGAGGAATTTGAAGGCCCGACCAAGGAGGTTTTGGCTTGGAATATTCGGAGTTCACACCAGTAAACCTTTCAGCCATGTAGCTTTGTTCAAGGCTATGCGCAATGTGTGTGGCATTGATACGTCTCCAACGTATCTATAATTTTTGATTGTTCCATGCTATTGTATTATCTATCTTGGATATTTTATATGCATTTATATGCTATTTTATATCATTTTTGGGACTAACCTATTAACCTAGTGCCCAGTGCCAGTTGTTGTTTTTTCCTTGTTTTTGACTTTTACAGAAAATCAATACCAAACAGAGTTCAAACTAAACGAAACTTTTTGATGATTTTTCTTGGACAACAAGACACCCACGAAGCTTCGGGAAGAGGCTAGAAGACCCACGAGGGAGCCACAAGCCCTGGGGGCGCGCCCCCAGGGGGGGGGGCGGCCAAGGGGCTTGTGGGCCCCCCATGGCTCTCCTAACCCTAACTCCAACTCCTTAAATATCCAAATATCCCCCCTATACCAGAGGGCACACCAAAAATACGTTTCCGCCGCCGCAAGCTTCTATTCTCGTGAGATCCTATCTTGGGGCCTTTTTCGGCACTCCGCCGGAGGGGGATTCGATCACAGAGGGCCTCTACACCAACCTTGCTGCCCTTCCAATGATGTGTGAGTATTTTACCACAGACCTACGGGTCCATAGCTAGTAGCTAGATGGCTTCTTCTTTCTCTTTGATCTTCAATACAATGTTCTGCTCGATGTTCTTGGAGATCTATTCGATGTAATCTTCTTTTGTGGTGCGTTTGTTGAGATCCGATGAATTGTGGATTTATGATCAGATTATCTATGAATATTATTTGAGTCTTTTCTGAATTCTTTTATGCATGATTGAGATAGCTTTGTATTTCTCTCCGATCTATCGACTTGGTTTGGCCTACTAGATTGGTTTTTCTTGCAATTATCTATGAATATTATTTGAGTCTTTTCTGAACTCTTTTATGCATGATTGAGATAGCTTTGTATTTCTCTCCGATCTATCGATTTGGTTTGGCCTACTAGATTGGTTTTTCTTGCAATGGGAGAGGTTCTTTGTGATGGGTTCAATCTTGCGGTGTCCTCACCCAGTGACAGTAGGGGAAGCGAGGTACATATTTGTATTGTTGTCATTAAGGATAAAAAGATGGTTTTTTTTTACCATATTGATTGGATCTATCCCTCTACATTCTGTCATCTTGCTTAAGGCGTTACTCCGTTCTTGTTAACTTAATACACTAGATGCATGCTGGATAGCGGTCGATGTGTGGAGTAATAGTAGTAGATGCAGGCAGGAGTTGGTCTACTTGCCACGAACGTGATGCCTATATTCATGATCATTGCCTTGGATGTCGTCATAATTATGCACTTTTCTATCAATTGCTCAACAGTAATTTGCTTACCCACCGTATGCTTTCTTCAAGAGAGAAGCCTCTAGTGAAACCTATGGCCCCTGGGTCTATTTTCCATCATATATTTTCAGATCTAAAAAACCAAAAACCCAAAAATACCTTGCTGTAATTTATTTATATTTACTTTATTTTGCCTTTTATTTATCTTTTATATCTATCTCTATTAGATCTCACTCTTGCAAGTGACCGTGAAGGGATTGACAACCCCTTTTTCGCGTTGTGTGTAAGTGTTTGTTAGTTTGTGCAGGTGCATCTATTGGGGACTTACTTGCGCCTCCTACTAGATTGATACCTTGGTTCTTAACTGAGGGAAATACTTATCTCTACTTTGTTGCATCACCCTTTCCTCTTCAAGGAAAAAATCAACGCAAGCTCAAGAAGTAGCAGGAAGAATTTTTGGCGCCGTTGCTGGGGAGGTTCTACATCAAGCCTACCAAGTACCTATCAAAAACTCTCATCTCTTGCACTTACATTATTTGCCATTTGCCTCTCGTTTTTCTCTCCCCCACTTCTAAAACATTTTCAGAAAAACACAAAAATATTTGCCTTTTTATTCGCCCTTCTTTCGTTCGTCTTTTCGTTTGCATTTTGTTTGCTTATGTGCTAGATTGCTTGCTTTGCCATCATGTCTGAATCTGGGGAAGTTATCGTTGAAAAAGATAGTAATAATCTTGAGGGAAACTTTGATGATTTTGCTAATATTGGTCCTCATGAAGAAGAACCTACTATCATGCACACTAAAAAACTCCATGTGGGTATCGGTAATATTATTGGAAAAGGTGTTATTCAAGATTTCTTTACTTGTGCCGGTACGCTACCTATGCTAGGGGGTCAATTCTTAATAAAACTAGTAGCCTTGCGGATGCAATATCTTTGCTTATAGTTGAACTTGAAAGACAATTTGTTCATATGCATCCATGCATACAAAGGATTTTCCTAGAATTCTCCAATATTCATAATCCCTTGTTAAACGTGTTACCACTATATTTTTAGCTCATGAATTTAGGCACATCATGAAAGAAGCTAGTGAAATATTTGCTCATTATAATATCAATAGTGGTTGCGCTCCCATAGAGGAGATCCTTTTTAATCAAGAGAAGGTAATGAGATTGCAATCTCCGGATTATGCTGCTTATAATGAGAACTTAAGAAAAAGGGTTCCCACCGATGCTTTGATTGATAAAATTTCCGAACTCAATGATAGTTTTGCTATACAAAATAATGGATTAGGGTTTGTGCTAAGAGATAAACTTAGGGAGTTCAATCAAAGTTATAATGATGAGATAATTATCAATTACAAAGGGCCAAAAGAGGAACCTATTCCTCCCAAACTTGATCTTATAGATCCGTACCCTATTAAATTTAGTCCCTTTGATTATTTTTGCTTACCACAAAGGAAACTTGCTGCTGAAAGGAAGGAGTATGAGATGAGCATGGATGATCTCCCTCACTTCTATTACAATACTTAGAACTATGCAATATGCCTAGCTAGGGGCGTTAAACAATAGCGCTTATTGGGAGGCAACCCAATTTTATTTTGTGTTTTTTGTTTTTGCTTATGTTTTTCAATAAACACACAATATTACTTCTGTAGTAATTGTGTCTTAGTGTTTTAATTAGTGTTTGAGCCAAGTAAGACCTTTGGGATGATCTATGGTGATAGTTGATTTGATCTTGCTGAAAAACAGAAACTTTTGCACTCATTGACAGAATTTTTAAAAATCACAGAAGCGTGATTTTGATCTGAATTTTTGACAAAATATTTATATAAAAATTTACTAAGTTTTCCTAATTTTTCAGAATTTTTGGAGTTACATAAGTATACTAAATTTTCAGATTACTACAGACTGTTATGTTTTTGACAGATTCTGTTTTCTTTGTGTTGTTTGCTTATTTTGATGAATCTATGGGTAGTATCGGGGGGTATGAACCATGGATAAGTTGGAATATAGTAGATATAACACCAATATAAATTTAGAATGAGTTCACAACAATACCTAAAGTGGTGATTTGCTTTATTATACTAACGGATCTTACGAGTTTTCTGTTGGGTTTTGTGTTGTGAAGTTTTCAAGTTTTGGGTAAAGTTTTGATGGACCACGGAATAAGGAGTGGCAAGAGACTAAGCTTGGGGATGCCCAAGGCACCCCAAGGTAATATTCAAGGACAACCAAGCATCTAAGCTTGGGGATGCCCCGGATGGCATCCCCTCTTTTGTCTTCAATCCATCGGTAAAATTACTTGAGGCTATATTTTTATTCACCACATGATATGTGTTTTGCTTGGAGCGTCTTGTATTATATGAATCTTTGATTTGTAGTTTGCCACAATCATCCTTGATGTACACAAATTTGGAGAGGGACACACATTAATCGTGAATTTATTAGAATACTCTATGTGCTTCACTTATATCTTTTGAGCTAGGTAGTTGCTCTAGTGCTTCACTTATACCTTTTTAGAGCACGGCGGTGGTTTTATTTTATAGAAATTGATGAACTCTCATGCTTCACTTATATTATTTGAGAGTCTTGAAAATAGTATGGCAATTTGCTTAGGTTATGAATTTGGTCCTAATATGATGGGTACCCAAGAGGGATATAATAAAAACTTTCATAAAGAGCATTGAATATAGGAGAAGTTTGATTCATTGCATTTGTTTTGAGATATAAAGATGGTGATATTAGTCATGCTAGTGAGTAATTGTGGATTAGTAAAAATACTTGTGTTAAGGTTTGTGATTCCCGAAGCATGCACGTATGGTCTATCGTTATGTGATGAAGTTGGAGCATGATTTATTTTTGATTGTCTTCCTTATGAGTGGCGTTCGGGGACGAGCGATGGTCTTTTCCTACCAATCTATCCCCCTAGGAGCATGCGTATTAGTACTTTGCTTCGATGTCTAATAAATTTTTGCAATAAGTATGTGAGTTCTTTATGACTAATGTTGAGTCCATGGATTATACGCACTCTCACCCTTCCACCATTGCTAGCCTCTCTAGTACCGCGCAACTTTCGCCGGTGCATTAAACCCACCATATACCCTTCCTCAAAACAGCCACCATACCTACCTATTATGGCATTTCCATAGCCATTCCGAGATATATTGCCATGCAACTTCCACCGTTCCGTTTATTATGACACATACCATCATTGTCATATTGCTTTGCGTGATCATATATTTGACATAGTATTTGTGGCTTGGCCACCGTTCATATTTTTTATACATGTAACGCTAGATCATTGCACATCCCGGTACACCACCGGAGGCATTCATATAGAGTCATATCTTTGTTCTAGTATCGAGTTGTAATTCTTGAGTTGTAAGTAAATAAAAGTGTGATGATCATCATTATTAGAGCATTGTCCCATGTGAGGAAACAATGATGGAGGCTATGATTCCCCCACAAGTCGAGATGAGGCTCCGGACGAAAAATAAAAAAGAGAGGCCAAAGAGCCCAAAAGAAAAAAAAGAAAAAAGAAGAGAGAAAAAGAGAGAAAAAGAGAGAAGGGACAATGTTACTATCCTTTTTCCACACTTGTGCTTCAAAGTAGCACCATGTTCTTCATGATAGAGAGTCTCCTATTTTATCACTTTCATATACTAGTGAGAATTTTTTGTTATAGAACTTGGCTTGTATATTCCAATTATGGGCTTCCTCAAATTGCCCTACGTCTTCGTGAGCAAGCAAGTTGGATGCACATCCACTAGTTTTCTTTTGAGCTTTCATACACTTATAGCTCTATGATACGTCCATTTTGCATCATGTTTTCCTACTGTTATTATAATGTTTTTGTGCATAATAATGCTTTTTGGAGTAATTCTAATGCCTTTTCTCTCATAATATGCAAGGTTTACACAAAGAGGGAGAATACCGGCAGCTAGAATTCTGGACCTGAAAAAACTACGTCAGAGTTACCTATTCTGCACATCTCCAAATGAGCTGAAAATTTACGAAGAATTATTTTGCAATATATAAAAAATACTGGAGCAAATAACTACCGGAGGGGGCCACCCTGGTGAGCACAAGACACCAGGGCGCGTCTGGGCCCCCAGGTGCGCCCTGGTGGGTTGTGCCCTCCTCGGCCCACCTCCGGTGCCCATCTTCTGGTATATAGGTCATTTTGACCTTCTTCTAAAAAAAGGTCATTTTGACCTAGAAAAAAATCAGAGGGGGACTTTCGGGATGAAGCGCCACCGTCTTGAGGCGGAACTTGGGCAGGAGCACTTTTGCCCTCCGGTGGAGCGATTCCGCAGGGGAACTTCCCTCCCGGAGGGGGAAATCATCGTCATCGTCATCACCAACAACCCTCTCATCTTTGGGAGGGCAATCTCCATCAACATCTTCAACTGCACCATCTCCTCTCAAACCATAGTTCATCTCTTGTGTTCACTCTTTGTACCGGAACCTTAGATTGGTACTTGTGGGTGACTAGTAGTGTTGATTACATCTTGTAGTTGATTACTATATGGTTTATTTGGTGGAAGATTATATGTTCAGATCCATTATGCTATTTAATACCCCTCTGATCTTGACCATGATTATTATTTGTGAGTAGTTACTTTTGTTCTTGAGGTCACGGGAGAAGTCATGTTGCAAGTAATCATGTGAACTTGATATGTGTTCGATATTTTGATGATATGTATGTTGTGATTCCCTTAGTGGTGTCATGTGAACGTCGACTACATGGCACTTCACCATATTTGGGCCTAAGGGAATGCATTGTGGAGTAGTTATTAGATGATGGGTTGCTAGAGTGACAGAAGCTTAAACCCTAGTTTATGCGCTACTTCGTAAGGGACCGATTTGGATCCAAAAGTTTAATGCTATGGTTAGATTTTATCTTAATACTTTTCTCGTAGTTGCGGATGCTTGCGAGGGGGTTAATCATAAGTAGGAGGTTTGTCCAAGTAAGATCAGCACCTAAGCACCGGTCCACCCACATATCAAATTATCAAAGTAGCGAACACGAATCGAACCAACATGATGAAAGTGATATGGTGAAATTCCCGTGTACCCTCAAGAACACTTTGCTTATCATAAGAGACCGTTTTGGCCTGTCCTTTGTCACAAAAGGATTGGGCTACCTTTCTGTGCTTTATTTACCGTTACCATTACTTG
Source organism: Thinopyrum elongatum (assembly GCA_011799875.1). NCBI lineage: Eukaryota > Viridiplantae > Streptophyta > Magnoliopsida > Poales > Poaceae > Thinopyrum > Thinopyrum elongatum. Next base: position 284,145,947 of record CM022301.1, read on the forward strand.
CTCGTTACAAATTATCTTGCTATCAAACTACCTGTTACCGACTATTTCAGTGCTTACAGAAATTACCTTGCTGAAAATCACTTGTCATTTCCTTCCGCTCCTCGTTGGGTTCGACACTCTTACTTATCGAAAGGACTACGATTGATCCCCTATACTTGTGGGTCATCAAGGCTCTTTTCTGGCACCATTGCCGGGGAGTGAAGCGCTCTTGGTAAGGAAAAATTATTACTACGTGCTGAAATTTATTGTCACTTGTTACTATGGAGAACAATCCTTTGAGGGGTTTGTTCGGGGTATCTTCACCTCGACCGGAAGCACAATTAGTTTCTCCTAAACCTACTACACCTACCGAAAATATTGGTTATGAAATTCCTTCGGGTATGATAGAACAACTGCTAGCTAATCCTTATGTAGGAGATGGAACTGAACATCCTGATATGGACTTGATATATGTGGATGAAATTTGTGGATTATTTAAGCTTGCAGGTTTATCCAGAGATGAAGCTAAGAAGAAGGTTTTCCCTTTATCTTTGAAGGTAAAAGCATTGACATGGTATAGTCTATGCGATGATATTGGATCTTGGAACTGGAATCGATTGAAATTGGAATTTCACCAAAAAATTTATCCTATGCATCTAGTTCATCGTGATCGGAATTATATATATAATTTTTGGCCTCGTGAAGGAGAAAGTATCGATCTATCTTGGGGGAGGCTTAAGTCAATGTTATATTCATGCCCCAATCATGAGCTCCCTAGAGAAATTATCATTCCGAATTTTTATGCTCGGCTTTCTCGTGATGATCAATCCATACTCGATACTTCTTGTACTGGTTCCTTTATGAAGAAGACTATTGAGTTCGGGTGGGATCTTTTAGAAAGAATTAAACGCAACTCTGAAGATTGGGAACTCGACAAAGGTGAAGAGTCAGGTATTAAGCTTGAATTTGATTGTGTTAATTCTTTTATGAATACCGATGCTTTTCACAAGTTTAGCACTAAATATGGACTTGACTCTGAGATAGTAGCCTCTTTTTGTGAATCTTTTGCTACTCATGTTGATCTCCCTAAGGATAAGTGGTTTAAATATCATCCCCCTATTAAAGAAGAAATTAAAGAACCGGTCATAGCTAAAGATGAAACTATTATTTACAATGTTGATCCAGTTGTGCCTACTGCTTATATTGAAAAACCACCTTTCCCTGTTAGGATAAAGGAACATGCTAAGGTTTCAACTGTGATTCGCAAAAGTAATATTAGAGCACCTAAACCTGCTGAACAAATTAAAGTAGAACCTAGTGTTGCTATGGTTAAAGATCTCCTGGTAGAAAATATTGATGGGCATGCTATTTACTTCTGTGATGAAGCTGCTAGAATTGCCAAACCCGATGAAAAAGATAAACATAGACCTGTTGTTGGTATGCCTGTTGTCTCAGTTAAAATAGGAGATCATTGTTATCATGGTTTATGTGACTTAGGTGCTAGTGTGAGTGCTATTCCTTTTACCTTATACCAAGAAATTATGAATGACATAGCACCCGCTGAAATAGAAGATGTAGATGTTACTATTAAACTTGCTAATAGAGACACCATCATACAACTTGGGATTGTTAGAGATGTTGAAGTCTTGTGTGGGAAAATAAAATACCCTACTGATTGTCTAGTTCTTGGTTCCCCACAAGATGTTTTTTATCCCATTATCTTTGGTAGACCTTTCTTGAACACTGTCAATGCTACTATAGATTGTCATAAGCAAACTGTTAGTGTTCGCTTTGGTGATGAGTCTCATGAATTTAATTTTTCCAAGTTTAATAGACAACCTCATAAGAATGAATTACCTAGTAAGGATGAAATAATTGGTCTTTCTTCTATTGCCGTGCCTCCTACTGATCCACTAGAACAATATTTGCTAGACCATGAAAATGATATGCATATGCATGAAAGAAATGAGATAGATAAAATCTTCTTTGAACAACGACCTCTGCTTAAACACAATTTGCCTATTGAAACTCTAGGAGGTCCTCCTCCACCTAAAGGTGATCCCGTGTTTGAATTAAAACAATTGCCTGACACTTTGAAATATGCTTAACTCGATGAGAAAACGATATATCATGTTATTATTAGTGCTAACCTTTCAGAGCATGAAGAAGAAAGACTATTGAAAATTCTGAAGAAGCACCGAGCTGTTATTGGATATACTCTTGATGATCTTAAAGGCATTAGTCCCACTCTCTGTCAGCACAAGATTAATATGGAACCTGATGCTAAACTCGTTGTTGATCATCAACGATGTCTTAATCCTAAAATGAAAGAAGGGGTAAGAACTGAAATATTAAAGCTTCTGGAAGCAGGTATAATCTATCCCATAGCTGATAGTAGATGCGTAAGTCCCATTCATTGTGTCCCTAAGAAGGGAGGTATTACTGTTGTTCCTAATGATAAAAATGAACTCATTCCACAAAGAATTGTTACTGGCTATAGAATGGTAATTGATTTTAGAAAATTAAGTAAAGCAACTAGAAAAGATCATTACCCTTTGCCTTTTATCGATCAAATGTTGGAAAGATTATCTAAGCACACACACTTTGTTTTCTGGATGGATATTCTAGTTTTTCTCAAATACCTGTTTCACAACTTGATCAAGAGAAAACCACCTTTACTTGCCCATTTGGAACTTATGCTTATATATGTATGCCTTTTGGTTTATGCAATGCACCTGCTACCTTTCAAAGATGTATGACAGCTATATTCTCTGATTTTTGTGAAAAGATTGGTTAGGTTTTCATGGATGGTTTTTCTGTTTATGGAACTTCTTTTAATGATTGCTTGAGCAACCTTGATCGAGTTTTGCAGAGATGTGAGCAAACTAATCTTGTCTTGAATTGGGAGAAGTGCCACTTTATGGTTAATGAAGGTATTGCCTTGGGGCATAAAATTTCTGAACGAGGTATTGAGGTGGATAAAGCTAAAGTTGATGCAATTGAGAAAATGCCATGTCCTAAAGATATTACAGGTATTCGTAGTTTCCCTCGTCATGCTGGTTTCTATAGGAGGTTCATTAAAGACTTCTCTAAAATTTCTAGGCCTCTTACAAATCTTTTACAAAAGGATGTCCCATTTGTTTTTGATGATGACTGTGTAGAAGCCTTTGAAACACTTAAGAAAGCCTTAACTTCTACACCTATGAAAGTGCAACTAATCCCCGGGTGGTTTTGGTAATTGATAACAACATATAGCTCATTGAACTAATATCCATTCAAGTCTAATATTTCAGAAAGTTCAATGAATGGCATGGCATGGACTAGAGATGTGGACCCCTCAAATGCTAAGGACACATATTGGCAAAAGCTCAACACTCTTCATTTCTATTTTAGTGATCCAAGATCACATTGAGTCCATAGGAAAGCCAATACTATTAAAAGGGGATGAGGTGTTGCTTAATGGTCTACTTGCTCAAAATGCTTAGTGATATTGCTCCAAAGCCCTCAACCACTTTCTCACTCCAAATATGTCCAAAACCCAAAGTCAAACTCGGCCCCACCGAATCATCCTATCCGGAGCCACCGAGTTCATTTGACATAGCCACTGCCAGAAAACCCTAACACCTCGGTCACACCGATACAGATCTCTGTCTCACCGAGATGGCCCTGCAAACTCTCTGTTTCCCTTTTGTAACATTTCGGTCTCATTGAAATGAGCGATCGGTCACACCGAGTTTGCTTGACCAACTCTCTGTTTGCTCTTTGCCGAAATCGGTATCACCAAGTTCACGCAATCGGCGCCACCGAGATGAGGTTTTGCCCTAGCCCTAGCACATCGGTCCCATCGAGTTGTTCCAGTCGGTCCCACCGAGATTCCTAACGTTCACATTTTGAACTGAATCGGTCTCACCGAGTTCTTCTATTCGGTCTGACCGAGTTGGGTCAAATGTGTGTAACGGTTGGATTTTGTGTGGAGGCTATATATACCCCTCCACCGCCTTCTCCATATGTGAGAGAGCCATCAGAACGTGCCTACACTTTCAGCTTACATTTTCTGAGAGAGAACCACCTACTCATGTGTTGAGATCAAGATATTCCAATCCTACCACAAGATTCTTGATTTCTAACCTTCCCCAAGTTGCTTTCCACTCAAATCATCTTTCCACCATATCCAAATCTGTGGGAGAGAGTTGAGTGTTGGGGAGACTATCATTTGAAGCACAAGAGCAAGGAGTTCATCATCAACACAACATCTATTACCTTTTGGAGAGTACTATCTCCTAGATTGGTTAGGTGTCGCTTGGGAGCCTCCGACAAGATTGTGGAGTTGAACCAAGAAGTTTGTAAGGGCAAGGAGATTGCCTACTTCGTGAAGATCTACCCGAGTGAGGCAAGTCCTTCGTGGGCGATGGCCATGGTGGGATAGACAAGGTTGCTTCTTCGTGGACCCTTCGTGGGTGGAGCCCTCCGTGGACTCGCGCAACCGTTACCCTTCGTGGGTTGAAGTCTCCATCAACATGGATGTACGATAGCACCACCTATCGGAACCACGCCAAAAATCTCCATCACATCATTGCGTTTGCACTCTCCAAACCCTTCCCTTTACCTTCATATGCAATGTTTTACTTTCCGCTGCTACACTCTTAGAATTGCATGTGTAGGTTGATTGCTTGACTTATGCTAATTGCTAAAATCTGCCCACAACTAAAATTGGGAAAAGGTTAGATTTTTATTTGGTCAAGTAGTCTAATCACCCCCCTATAGACCTACTTTCAATCCTAGAAGTGGTATCAAAGCTTTGGTCTCCATTTGCCTTGATTTCCATAGCTTTGGTGATCATACCCTTGGTTTCACAACCTAGGAGAGTATGGCATCTAGCGAGGGAAATTACCACCGTAGAGGTCCTTACTTTGATGGTACAAATTTTGCTAGTTGGAAGCATAAGATGAAAATGCATATTCTTGGTCATAACCCCGCCGTTTGGGCTATTGTGCGCATTGGCTTGCAAGGTGATTTCTTCGAGGATGGAAAAGAACCGGATCATGAAGCGTCCGCTGAAGAAATGAAGATGTTGCAATACAATGCTCAAGCTTGCGATATTCTCTTCAATGGATTGTGCCCCGAAGAATTCAACAAAATCAGCCGCCTTGAGAATGCAAAGGAAATTTGGGATACTTTGGTTGATATGCACGAAGGTACTGAGTCTGTCAAGGAATCAAAATTGGATGTGCTTCAAAGTCAACTTGACAAGTTCAAGATGAAGGATGGTGAAGGAGTCACTGAGATGTACTCTAGGCTTGCTCTCATCACAAATGAGATTGCCAGCTTCGGAAGCGAAGAGATGACCGACAAATTCATCATCAAGAAGATCCTAAGAGCCTTGGATGGAAAATATGATACCGTGTGCACCTTGATCCAAATGATGCCCAACTACAAAGATCTCAAGCCCACGGAAGTCATTGGTAGAATTGTTGCTCATGAGATGTCACTAAAGGATAAGGAAGAGCTCCACAACAAGTCAAGCGGTGCTTACAAAACTTCAAGTGATGCTCCTACAACATCAAGTGAGAAACAAGTCTCCAATGAAGAATTGAGCTTAATGGTGAAGAACTTAAACAAGTTCTACAAGAATAGAAGCAAAGAGAGAAGCTCCAAGTCAAGATCCTACAATGACAAAAGATCTTCTAGTCGTGATCGTAATTGCTAAAATTGTGGAAGACCCAAACACTACTCCAATGAGTGTACGGCTCCCTACAAGAAAAGAGAAGATTCACCAAAAAGGAGAAGTAAAAGAGATGAATCACCACCAAGAGAGAGAAGGAGTAGAGATGATCGTTATGAACGAAGACCCTCTCGTAGAAGCAAGGATTCAGAAAGGAAGGACAAGTCATCAAAGAGCTACACAAGACGAAGACATCAAGCTCATGTTGGTGAATGGGTATCCGGTTCCGACTCCGACAACTACTCCGAGAGAAGCTATCACTTCGAATTCAAATATACTCAAGATGAAGGTGTTGCCGGTCTTGCACTTGTGTCATCCAACTCCTACGACATATTTGACTCACCAAATGAAGGAATTGGAAGATGCTTCATGGCTAAAGGCCCTAAGGTATCACACCCCGAGTATGTTGATTTCAATTGTGATGAAGATGATTTGCTAGGTGATGATGATTTACTTGTTGACAACACTAGTGATGAAAACTATGATGTACTTGCTAGTAATCATGCTAATCAAGAGGAAACGAATGACAATGATAAGAAGGAGATTGAGCGTCTAACTAAAGAACTAAACACTCTTAAGTTAGCTCATGAAACAACTCTAGAGGATCATAGAGAGCTCCTAAGGACTCATGAGAAGCTACGCTTTGAGAAGCTAAATTTAGAGAAAGAGCATGGGTTCCTAAAAGCAATCAATGATGATCTTCGAAAGAAGAGTTCTTCTTACATTGCCAAGCGTTTACTCTTGTCTACTTATATGCCACAAGTAAAATCTAGCAATAAGAACAAGAAAGATTCTTCCTCTAGTAGTAACAATAACCATGTTAAATCCAATATTGTTGCTTCTAGTAGATCTCTTGATTCCACTAATGATTTTCTTAGCCAAGTTACACTTGAGCAAGAAAATAGCTTATTGAAGGGAATTATAGAGAAAGGTGTTTACAAGAGCCTTGCCAGAAGTAAGCAATTTGAGGAAATTGTACGCAAGCAAGGAAGGCACCGGAAGAATCAAGGTGTTGGTTTTGAGCAAAAGTTCAATGCCAATGGAGTTGAGTGGGAAGAAGATCAATACCCCAAGACAAAGTTTGTTCCTCAACAAGAGAAGTATGACCCCACTTATTTCAAGGGAACACAAGCTCAAGATGATCTTCCACCACAAGACCACAAGCCAAAAGGCAAGGACAAGCTTCAAGAAGAGATTGATCCATTTGAAGAAGCTCCTAAGGCCATGGTCAAGTGGGTTCCCAAGACTACATCAAGTTCTACTTCATCAAGTACGACTACAACTCCAAGGATTCCCATCAAGTTGATGTGGATCCCAAAGAAGAAGAAATAGAGAGTTCTTGAGGGTGACTCCGCCAACATACTTCACTCATATTCATTTTGGCGAGAACTTATGCAATCAACTTTCATATATTGCATTAGTTCAAGGAGTCACAAACCCTCTTGTTGGTAAGACAAGGAACAAGGTAACCTAATGCTTTCATGGACATCATCATATGTGTGTTTCACTCTATGTCTATGGATATCCTTGTATGTTCCTTGTTGGACTAACCCATGTAGGTATTGAAAGTGCAACACTCCAATGGATTGCTCCAAATGATCTACATCAACATTGAGCATCCACATCTTCAACATCTACATGAAGTCATCATTGACAAAACCCAAGGTTAGTTCATCCCTCTTAGGGGGGGATATCACATCTAGGGGGAGCTTTGCTCTAAAAATTGAGCTAAAGCAACTCTAATGATGTGAACACAACAATGTTTTATGTAAAAGTGGTAACCCCACTTGTGCTTAAACGATGAGTATGACCTATGATCAAATGTTCTCATTTGACTCCTAAGTCAATATACTCATGTATAGATGACCTAGTCATCGCCAATTTCTTGATAGATGCTAGAGTGTATGTGCATGCTTTGCCACATGTTTTATTTGCTATCTTATTGTGTGAGCATGTTGGTTGCATAATTTTCTCCATTCGAGGACATCCATTTGTTGTTTTAATTGTTTGGTTTTTCTTTTGCCAAATGGATGGACAAGAATGCCTAAGTACTCCCTCTAGCTATCTATGCTTTTTCTCGTCTCAAACTCTATTCATGCTACATCACAAAATTTGAAAAAGTCACTTTCGAACCCTCCGGGCGAGGAGCACTCGGAGCCACCGATCCGTCAAGGGCTAACTTCCAAAACCTCTTAGTGATTTTCGGTCAGACCAACTTATCCAACTCGGTCTCACCGAAATCAGTAAGTTGATATAGGTTTTCATCTTGGTGCCACCGATTAGAATGATTCGGTCTCACCGAGTTGCAGCAACTGCTAGCAGTTTTGCATCTCGGTGCCACCGAGACGTTCCACTCGGCGCCACCGACAGCGTCTGGGTATGTATACCGCGGCTCGAAGTTTGGAAATTTCTTCAAACACTCTCGCCCGCGCCTCCCCAGCACTGCCGCGCCTTGATCTCCGGATCATCGCCGTCTCCGCCAGTGAGCCTCCGCCGCTGGTCTCCGCCGCCGTCAACGGGTTTCTTCACCGCCGTTGCCGCCATAGCGAACCGTCACCAAGTTAGGGTACGGATTCGACCCTTTGTGCTATCCTTTACTCCGATTCTTGCACAAAGTACATTGCATGTATTCTTCCCAATGTATGAAATCATCCTATCCAGCAAAGAAATCCTTTAGAATAGATTTGATGCAAAAACTTAGGGTTAGGTTTCCGCTGAACCCATCTCGGACCGACTGATCTAAAGGTTTCGGTCACACCGATTGGCCCTGGACATTGCACTAAGTACAACTCGGTCTGACCGAAGTGTACTAATCGGTGAGACCGAAATCACTTTCTCAGTGAAACCCTAGCATCTCGGAGTCACTGAACTGCATCTCGGTCTGATTGAAACTGCATGTTTAGACTCTGTTAGTGCTTTGGTGTCACCGAGTTTGTCAAATCGATAGCTCCAAAATGCTTTCTGCAGAAAACTAAAGTTAAGTTTTTGTTTCAATTTTTTTTGCAAAAACAAGCTGTATTTTGTGATGCTCATCTACTCTATCCACACCCATCTATTCACAGGGTCAGTTGCATCAATGTCAGAAGCCAATGACAGTCAGAATAAGTCTGAAGAGTAAGTGAATCTCAGTCACGGCACTAGTCCCAATAGTAGCTATGATGAGGGAAGCAGAAGCACTCCCAGCAACTTGCCTAAGGTAGCTACTAGGCAAAGAAAGAAGAAAACTTCTGAGAGTGAAGATGAAGACTTTGTGACTAAGGAGGAAGTGACCTCCAAGAAAAAGGTGCTCAAGAAGGAGTATGCTGCTGCTGCTGCTACCAAGCCAGGCCTTTCCAAAAAGGTTCCTGCTAAGAGGAATCCTATGTCCAAGGCGAGAGCTTCAACTCAAGAGACAATGTAGTTCACACTTAAGCCCAGACAAGAAGAAGAAGAAGAAGCTGCTGCTGGTGGAAAGAAGAAGGAAAGGAAAAGAGGAAGATGGTGCAAACTTGTTGATCCAATGGCTCAGTTTAAAAAACATTCTTCTTCTGAAGAAGAAGAAGAAGAAGAAGAAGAAGAAGAAGAAGAAGAAGAAGAAGAAGAAGAAGAAGAAGAAGAAGAAGAAGAAGAAGAAGAAGAAGAAGAAGAAGAAGAAGAAGAAGAAGAAGAAGTGCACCCCCTGCCAAGTGATAACCCACAAGTATAGGGGATCTATCGTAGTCCTTTCGATAAGTAAGAGTGTCGAACCCAATGAGGAGCAGAAGGAAATGACAAGCGGTTTTCAGCAAGGTATTCTCTGCAAGCACTGAAATTATCGGTAACAGATAGTTTTGTGATAAGATAATTTGTAACGGGTAACAAGTAACAAGTGTAACTAAAGTGCAGCAAGGTGGCCCAATCCTTTTTGTAGCAAAGGACAAGCCTGGACGAACTCTTATATAAAGCAAAGCACTCCCGAGGACACATTGGAATTATTGTCAAGTTAGTTTTCATCATGCTCATATGATTCGCGTTCGTTACTTTGATAATTTGATATGTGGGTGGACCGGTGCTTGGGTGCTATCCTTACTTGGACAAGCCTCCCACTTATGATTAACCACTCTCGCAAGCATCCGCAACTATGAAAGAAGAATTAAGATAAATCTAACCATAGCATGAAACATATGGATCCAAATCAGCCCCTTACGAAGCAACGCATAAACTAGGGTTTAAGCTTCTGTCACTCTAGCAACCCATCATCTACTTATTACTTCCCAATGCCTTCCCCTAGGCCCAAACAATGGTGAAGTGTCATGTAGTCGACGTTCACATAACACCACTAGAGGAAAGACAACATACATCTCATCAAAGTATCAAACGAATACCAAATTCACATGATTACTTATAACAAGACTTCTCCCATGTCCTCAGGAACAAACATAACTACTCACAAAGCATATTCATGTTCATAATCAGAGGGGTGTTGAATAGCATTAAGGATCTGAACATATGATCTTCCACCGAATAAACCAACTAGCATCAACTACAAGGAGTAATCAACACTACTAGCAACCCACATGTACCAATATGAAGTTTTGAGACAAAGATCGGATACAAGAGATGAACTAGGGTTTGAGAGGAGATGGTGCTGGTGAAGATGTTGATGGAGATTGTGTCGGCGTGCGACACCTATGGGGCCCCAAAAGACCCCTTTATGATTCGGCAGGGAGAGAGGTATGCGCAAAGAGCAGAACCAACGATCGACGCGGGGCGATTTTACCCAGGTTCGAGCCACTGATCAGCGTAAAACCCTACTCCTGCCTTGTTTAATTATGAGTGTTCTTGAGCCCAGGCTCCAGGAGCGCTCGCAATGAACAGTGCGTTCAAAGAGCAGCTACGCATGCAGAATGGGCTAAAAGATCTCCTCCTCCCCTGTAGCAGTTGCCTTGGGCCTCCTTTTATACGCTCAAAGGGGTCACCACAGTGGCAAAATGTACATACATTGAGGTGTAAAGTAGCTACAGGGTCGTCATACCTAACCCTTGACGGATTAGGACGAACGCATTTAATGCACTGTGAGGTGTCCGTCTAGGTGTCCTCACTTTCTTGGAGATGAAAAAAGGGGCCATCCCATCAGCACCGCTTAAGCTCTCCTCCACTGGCGCGTCGCCACGCATCCAAAGAAGGACCCAGAATGTCGGGTTTGTTGCTGTGCCAGAGCGGTGGCACAGCAACAAAATCTTGCCGGGCGCCGAGCCTTGCCGGGCGCCGAATCTTGCCGGGCGCCGAATCTTGCTGGGCTTCGCAGGCCACCCAGGCAAGGTCTTGCCGGGGAAGCTGGCCTTCGGATTCCAGCTCTTCTTATCTACTGATCCTCAGATCTTTGACTTGAAGATTTCTTTGGTGGCCTGAGTCAACCTCGAACTGTTCCCCGACAAGCCTTGCCGCGAGTATGGCTACAACTGCCCGTGCACAAGTACGGGGTACTAATGGCCCAATACTTAGTACACCGACAGGAGCCCCCGGGCCTAGGCCACACACGAGTGCGAGGCGTTGTTGGGCTAGGCCCAAACAGTGCACGGGCACACGTGGCAGGGGATTAACTGCTCGTAAATATCCCATTTACTGTGCCCCCCACTACGCGCTCCGAACGCGCGATGTGGGAAGCGTGCCTCAAAAGCTGCAACTGCAACGCGCCTGCAGAGGCGCATTCACATTGGGGAGAAAAAGAGGTGGCCCTGCTCCTTCTCCATAAAAAGGAGAAACCGCAGAGGCACAGGCCTATTTACCCCCCCCCCCCTCTTTTCTTCTCAATCTGGCCATCGCCATTGCTTTCCTTCTCTCGAGCTCAGAGCAAAACTTTCCCTCATCCGCTCGTCGCCTCCATGCCCGCTTCATCCCCGGCTTCCGCCCTTGCAGTCACCATGCCGCCCAAGACCAGCAAAGGCAAGGGCAAGGAGACAAAAGCCGATGTCCCGGAGAGCGAGCTAGTGAAGATGCGGAAGAAGTATGTCGTCTTCGCCCCGTCGCTTGATGCGGAAGCTTTGAAGAGGCGGTACCAGTGTATGTGGGCGAGGGAGACGCAGGCTCACCCCGCCACTCGCATGATTCCAGGTTCTTGCTCCAAGAGTGGATCAGACAGATACCCCTTTTTTGTCGCATACTTCTATTGCGGGCTCTGCCCTCCATTTTCTGACTTCTTCAACGACATTATGTACACATAAGGCTTCCATCTTCTCGATTTCACGCCGAATGCGATATTGTGCATGTCCATCTTTGCTCACCTTTGTGAAAACTTTGCCAGAGTGGTTCCGAATACTGCCCTTTTCCGCCACTACTTTTTCCCTCGTATCCAAAAAGGAGAGGCCCTCTCTGGTTCTATCGCCTGGATTCCAAGGGCTTGGAATAAGGAGATATACCCAGAAGGGGTTTACCGCGAGAAGTGGGACGAATGGCGGGCTGAATGGTGCTGGATCAAGGAAACAGATCCCCATCCGTTCTGTCTGCCTCGACAGCAGAAAGCGGTCCGCGGCAGTGGCTGGAGCAATCTTGCTGCTGAAGATGAAAAACTCACAATCGCCACCACCAGGATTCTTCGCCTGAAAGCTGTCGGGCTGACAATGGAGATGATTGGCTTTGATTTCCTCCGCCGCCATATTGCCCCCTTGCAGAATAAAGGAAGACCAGCTTGGGAATACCAAAACGCAGCAGACATCATGAGACTGCGCCCCGGGTTGAACAACAATTTGACTGCTATGCAACTTGGCGCTCTCCGTCAAAAGTTGTTTCAGCGCGACAACAAGCATCGGTTGCCGGCAAGGATTGTCCCTCTATGCAACAACTCTGCCCTGGGGTCAATTATCGCTACCATGCCACTGTTCAATGCCCACAGTCTCGACACGACATGGGTTGAGCCATCCGAGGAAGAGGCACAAAAGTTCTTTGATAACTTGACGGAGAGGGCCGTCCGGGAAGAAGCAGACTTCATCCGAGCCACCACCGACGAAGAGGTGGCGTACATCGCCACTAGGGCGGAGGAGGCAAATCTTGCCGCGGAGGCTGGCAGCGTCGGCTTCACGGAATGGGAAACCAGTGACGCAAAGGTTGTGGTGGAAGGAAAACCTGCCGGGAAGGGCAAAGCTGCCGGGGAATAGAGCAGCGCAGCCGCTGAGAGCTCGTCCGATGAAGACACGGCTGAAGAAGAACCACAAGAAGAGCTCCCAGCCCCGAAGAAGACAAAACATGTTCTTCGAAAGGCCGCATCTGGCATCCCGGCAAACCAACCTTCCTCGAGCAGCGAGGCTCCCGGCAAGAAAGCTCCCGGCAAGACTGCGTCGCGGCAAGGAGTCTGACAGCAACCTGCGCGGCGTGCGAGACCCACATCAGCGGCAACTGCTGAGGCGGCAGGGGTGTCTCGCACTACCGCACCGGAAGCTGAGGTGACGGAAACACGCCAACCCCCGGCGCCCGCTACAGCCAAGCGATCTAGGACCCCTCCTCCGCCTCCCCACACAGACACTGCAACGGAGGTCGATTTCGACATCTCCGGCTTTAGTCCGGAGCGAGAAGAGGAAGAGTGAGTACCTTGCCACAGCCTTTATCTCCCAATCCTGAATCAATCTTATTGACTTGCTTGTATTGTCTCTACAGTGATGCAGAAACCTTGATGGAGAGGATGGCGAAGAGGACAAAGACTTCTATAGGCGACGAGCCTCCGGCAGGCTTTGTGAGCGCGCCGGAAACTACTACCATCAGCCCGGATCTTAGTCCTCGACGCAGCCCCCAGTGTAAGTTCATTATTCTTTTCGGTTGGGGAATGCTGAGGTTCCTATCCTTGCCGCTGATATCTTTGGGCTTGCAGGAGAAGGACGACAACAAAGGGAGTTATCAGGAGATACCCTCGTCGCGCCACCTCTGTCAACCACATCGCCCACAAGCGCGTCCCCGGCAAGTGATCACACCGACGAGCTTGTCTTGGTTGAGGAGGAGCCAACAACCATGGATGCTGGCATCTTACCCCCAGCAACCAAGGTTGCCGGGAGGGGCGAGGCCACCTCTCAACAGCCTGATGCAGGTAACCAATTGCCTCGGCGTGTTTGCTATTCTTTCCTTTATCTCTCTTTCTTTTGTCTTCTCGAACTTCGATCTTGATCTCATTCTGTTTCTCCCCCTTGTCCTTTAGAATTCCCTGAGATGGAAGACATGGACATCGACGTTGTCATCGAGGAGACCGCTAGGGATGTTGCCGCCGAAGCCGACAAGATCACTGCCAGCGAGGCCGCCACGGATGCCACCGTAGAAGCCGGCGGTGCTTTTGCCGAGGAGGCCGCCAAGACTACACAGGAGGAGCCCGCCAAAGAGTCTACTGAAGAGGGCGGCAGGGAGGCTGGTGACCGTACTGACGGCATTCCTGCCGCAGGAGCGCCAGGCGCTACGCCGGCCACGGAGCCCCCTGCTACTGATGAGGTGGTTGTTGAGGATCAACCGTCAACATCTGAAGTCCCCTCATCCAGCAAATATCTCAAAGTTGGCGAGAACCTGTTTGTCAACTTGCCGGGGACGGCAAGCATTGGGGCACCGACCGAAGGGGAAGTCTTTGATGAAGAAATCATCGCTGCTGTCAGGCTCGAGGTTGTTGATGATCCAAGCGCTAGCAGCGGCAAATCTGAAGAGGATCAGCTCCTTCAGGCCATGGGCGAAAATTTCCGCAAGCTCCAGGCTCTTCACCGCGCCCGGAAAGAGAAAGCGGATTCCAGAATGGCAGTTGTCGAGGCGACCGAAGCAGATTTTCAGAGGCGCGTCGAACAAATGCAAGTCTGGTACGCCGAGGCCCTCCAGGAGTTGACTGCTGGCCGGGAGCAAGTGAGCCAACAGTGGACAGAAATCCTCCTGAAACAATCTGACATGGAGAAGGCGCAAGAGGAAGCTACGCAAAGAATTGCTGCTGAAGATGCTCTCCTGACGGGGCGTTGCGTTGCGCTTGATGCTCACGAGGAAGATCTCACCACACGTGAGCAAGCGCTCGCCGCCAAGCTTCGCAGCAAAGATGAAGATATCGAGAAGCTTGTCGCGCGGCGGACCCAGGAGCTGGAGCAGAAACACAAAGAGGCGCTCGAAGCTCTAACTGTAGATCACGCCGGCAAGCTCAAGGAGGCCGTCGATGCTGCCAAGGCTGCAGAGGCCTCCAAGAATGAGCTGAGCGACAAAGTAAAGAAGCTGGAAGTGGATCTCGAAGAACACGGCAAGGAGCTCTCGACGCTCAAAGGTGATAGGGAAAAAACCCTCCACACGCTGGCGGAGATGCAAGCTGCCATGTCTAACAAGACCAAGCAGCTCTCCTCAGCAAATGATGCTATTGCCGTTCTGGAATTGAAGCTGACCATGTTGCAGAAGTCTCTCGAGGCCGGCAGGGCCTGCGAGAAGGCCCTGCTCAAAGATCTCCAGGGAGAGAGGAACCTGCTCAAGAGCGCTGCCGCCGCCCAAGTTGATTACGAAAAGGGGGTGAAGATCTGGACTGGACGTCTCATCGACGCTGCGGAGAAGCTTACGGCGGAACTGTCAACCATGGGCCTGTCAAACTTCAGGTATTCTTCCGAGGAAAGGATATCTTCGAGTGCCAGGTTGACGATGTTCTTAGAAAGCATCATCGATGCCCTGAAGTTGCTTCAGTCTAACCGGGCGACCCAGTTGGCCAACGAGTCTCGCCGGCTTTGCCGGGCCGTCCTCCGCAAGGTACTTATCAAGGTGGTGCATAATAATCCTGGCATCGACCTCTCCAACGTGCTTGGCCACCTGCCAAAGGACGCAAATCTCGAGGCACTTGAAGAGCTTGTCGCGCCTATCCTTGAGAAGGTGGATTCAATCAAAAGGCCAGTGCAGAGATTAACTGCTCCACCTCTTCTTGTCGTCGTCATTCCATGCCAAAGACAATTAAGTCTTAAGTTAGAACTGCGGCAACTTATTAACGTAATATAACTTGCTTATGTTTGGGTACATGCATGCTATCTCCCTTGTCTGATTTCTTTATGTATGGAGTTCACCCTACGCTTACTGAAAAACTTGCCGGCGCGCAACCTGCCGCGAGCGCTGGGTGCGGGACTTCAGCAGCCTGCTGGAGGCGCAGCGGCCGGCAAGACTCCTTGGCGTTCTCAGTGCAGCCACTTAAATTGTTGAGTGGACTCGAAACAAAATAAGGGCGCAACCGATTACAGCAAGGGTTCCTTCGCGTGTAGATTTTCCATACAAAAGTCGAAATCATCCAAGGAAATAACTTTGCAATAAAGGAAACTTGTTCTAAGTTTTAGAACTTAGCTTTCTGTCGCTGTCCTTCCTCCGGCAAGCGTCAATTCTGAACATCGCCAACTGGTACTCATATCTCCCTCCCCCCCCTCGGCAAATGTGCACGTGAGGAATCCTTCTGTCTCTTAAGAAAAAGAAAGAAGAGAAAATAAAGATATGAAACCTTGGCGGTTCGTTAGAACTTACCGGGAGTAGGTGTCATACAACATCTTAGACACACATGCATATATATATGAACATGGAAATCAATAAGGAAATGCACAACACTTAAATTTATTCATCTGTGCTCAGGGTCTGCGCCTGGCTTTGTACAAAGGATTATATGCCTTGCCGGCAAGACTTGTACAAAAGGGGGGTTGCCGGGGGCCCCCGGCAACCGCGCCTTATGGGTAGAACTTGCGAAGATGTTCGATATTCCAGGAATTGCTCACTGGAACGCCATCTTCGGTCTCCAGGCGGACAGCGCCGGGCCTGGTGACTCGTACTACCTGATAAGGGCCTTCCCACTTCGGCGTCAACTTGTTTGAATTCTTGGCGGACTGAATCCGTCGAAGAACAAGGTCACCTTCCTCAAGGCTTCGGGCATGAACTTTGCGGCTATGGTAGCGACGCAAAGCTTGCTGGTAGCATGCAGCTCGCACAGTAGCCTGAAGACGATTCTCCTCAAGGAGCACAGCGTCATCTTGCCGCAGCTGCTCTTGCTCGACCTCATCATAAGCGAGCACTCGAGGTGATCCGTATGTGAGTTTCATGGGGAGAACTGCTTCCGCTCCGTAGACCAGAGCGAAGGGTGTCTGGCCGGTGGCTCGATTTGGTGTCGTTCTGATTGACCAAAGAACCGCCGGCAACTCATCAATCCAGCGTCTTCCGCACTTTTTCAGCCTGTCAAAGGTCCTGGTCCTGAGACCGCGCAGCACTTCAGCATTGGCCCTCTCCGCTTGGCCGTTGCTTCTCGGGTGAGCAACACAGGCAAAACAAATTTTGCCGCCAAGGTCTTGGACGTACTGCATGAAGGTGCGACTTGTGAATTGAGTGCCGTTGTCTGTGATGATCCTGTTGGGCACAACAAAATGGCAAACTATCCCTTTAAAGAACTTGACGGCTGATTGTGCTGTCACCTTCCTCACTGCTTCCACCTCCGGCCACTTTGTGAACTTGTCGATAGCAACGTACAAGTACTCAAAGCCCCCGGTAGCACGGGGGAAAGGGCCCAGTATGTCGAGCCCCCAGACCGAAAATGGCCAGGAGAGAGGGATTGTCTGAAGAGCTTGAGCTGATTGATGCGATTTCTTCGAATGAAACTGGCACGCTTCACACTTAGTTACTAGTGCAGTTGCATCCTGGAGAGCGGTGGGCCAAAAGAAACCTTGCCGGAATGCTTTCCCGACAAGTGCTCTTGATCCTATGTGGGATACACATATGCCTCCATGTATTTCTGCCAACAGCTCTATTCCATCCTCCCGAGGAATGCACTTCAATTTCACACCGTTTGGTCTCTTTCTGTACATGACGTCATCGATGAACTTGTACATAACAGACCGACGGGCTACTCTTTCCGCTTCTTCCTGTTCCTCCGGGAGTTCTCCTGTTTGAAGGAAATGGACAATGTGCTGTGCCCATGCTGGAGCCTGGGGCTCGACAGCTAGGACTAAAGGCATCTCCTCTGCCGGGGGAATGTTTGTCTCGACGGCAAGGGCCTGAGCCGCTGCTGGAGCCTGTTGTTCCACGGAAGGCATGTCGTTGATCCCGGCAACTTCCTTGCCGGCGGCCTCCGGGAGCTCTGCCGGGAAGTACTGACCAGAATTCAATTTTCTTCTCTTTTCTTGTCGCATTGATGGCGCCACGGATGATTGAGTCAAATGGAGCATAAAAGTTCCTGGTTCCACAGGCAACTTGAGGGTAGCGCGCTTTGACAGGTCGTCAGCAATACTGTTCTTGGCACGAGGGATGTGCTTCATTTGCAGACCGTCAAAGTGCTCTTCCATTTTTCTCACTTCATCCACGTAGGCTTGCATCAATGGACTTTGATAACTCTTATTAACTTGCCTGACGACAAGCTGCGAATCACCTCTGATGACGAGCTTCTTGATACAAAGGTCTGCCGCGATCCTAAGACCGGCAAGCAAGCCCTCGTACTCCACAGTGTTGTTCGTCGAACTCTCCCGGGGAAAATGCATTTGGACTACGTACTTGAGGTGCTCTCCGGTGGGTGCGACAAGCAGCACGCCAGCACCGGCGCCTTGCAGCAAAAAAGCCTCGTCAAAGTACATAACCCATTGCTGGTCAATTTCCTTGCCGGGGAGAATTGTTTCTTGAACCTCTTCGTCTGGCATTGGGGTCCATTCCACAACGAACTCCGCCAAGGCCCTGCTCTGAATTGTCGAAGTGCTTTCAAACTTGAGACCAAAGCTCGACAACTCCAACGCCCACTCCACAATCCTGCCGGTTGCTTCTGGATTTCACAAAATCCATTGCAACGGAAAGCGAGTGACGACGGTGATTTCATCTGCTTGAAAATAATGGCGCAGCTTCCTCGAGACCATAAGGAGGCCGAAAAGCAACTTCTGCACGCCAGAATATCTTGACCTAGCTCCTTGTAAAAGAGAGCTAACAAAATAAACTGGGCGCTGCACCACCTTTTTCTTCTGCAATGATTGTTCTGACTGCACAGATCTTATCTTGCCGGGATCAACCCTTGCTGGGGAAGATCTTGCCGCGTTACCTGACGGTCCTGTCGCTGGTGTTGCTTCCTCATCAGCTTCTCTCTGCGCCACTAACGCAGCACTAACCACTTGATTTGTTGCTGCCAAATATAGCAGCAACGGCTCTCGTGGTTTAGGCGCGACTAGCGTCGGCGGAGAAGAAAGGTATTTCTTCAAATCTTGCAGCGCAGCCTCCGCCTCCGGAGTCCATTTCATCGGGCCTGCCTTTTTCAAAATTTTGAAAAAGGGCAGGGCGCGCTCAGCAGATTTGGAAATAAACCTGCTTAGAGCAGCAACACAGCCGGCAAGATGACGGACATCCTTGACGCGTCTTGGCGCTTCAATCTGCTCAATAGCTTTGATCTTGTCGGGGTTCGCTTCGATTCCCTGACAAGATACAAAGAATCCGAGGAGCTTGCCGGAAGGAACGCCGAACACGCACTTCTCAGGATTGAGCTTTAAGTTGATCTTGCGCAGATTTGCAAATGTTTCTTCTAAATCTTGTATGAGCGTCGCTTTGTCCTTGGTTTTGACCACTATGTCATCCATGTATGCCTCCATATTTCTATGGAGTTGAGGCTCAAAACCGATTTGGACCGCTCTCGCAAATGTAGAACCAGCACTTTTCAACCCGAAAGGCATTCGTATAAAACAATACGTACCACATGGGGTGATAAATGCGGTCTTTTTTTCATCTTCTTTCGCCATGAAGATCTGATGATACCCTGAGTAGGCATCAAGGAAGGACAGGAGATCACAACCAGCGGTGGAATCCACAATCTGGTCGATGCGCGGCAAGGGAAAGGGATCTTTTGGACAGGCTTTATTGATATCTGTATAATCGATACAGAGCCTCCATTTCCCATTCGCTTTGCGCACTACAACCGGATTGGCCAACCAGGTTGGATGAAGCACTCCTCTGACCAATCCTGCCGCCTCCAGCTTTCTGATTTCCTCGGTAATGAATTCTTGCCGCTCCAAGGCTTGCTTCCTGACCCTCTGCTTGACGGGCCGCGCATGAGGACAGACAGCAAGGTGGTGCTCAATTACCTCCCTGGGAACACCGGGGATGTCAGACGGTTGCCATGCAAACACGTCGACATTCACCCGCAGGAAGGCAACGAGCGCGCTTTCCTATTTGTCATCTAGGGTGGAACTTATGGTGAAAGTTCCTCCCGTTCCGTCCTCCCTGACGGGCACCTTCTTGGTCTCTGGTGGAGCAGCCTTGGATTTCTTGTTCTTGCCGGTGGAACTCTCTGGTGCATCCTCGACGGAAGTGCAGCACTCCAAGGAGGCGCGCTTACCGGAGTTCGCGCCAAGATTCTCGCCGGTCTTCTTCTTCCCCCCAGAAGTTCCAGCGGCAGGAGCAGATGCCTTGATGGCAGGTGCTGCAACTGCTTTCCGGTAGAGTTGGTCGGCACAGATGAGCGCATCCTTCTTATCGGAATGGATAGTAATGACACTCAACGGCCCGGGCATCTTCAAAACATTATACGCGTAGTGTGATGCCGCCATGAACTTAGCCAGCGCTGGCCGACCAAGGATCCCATTGTATGACATAGGGATCTTGGAGACATCAAACACTACCTTCTCGGTCCTGTAGTTGAGCTCGCTACCAAATGTCACCAGTAGCGTAATCTTGCCCTTTGGCTGGGTTCTTCCTGGATTGACCCCTTGAAACGTGCCTGTTTCTTCGAGATCTTCATCAGGAATTTGAAGCCTCTTGAGCACATCTGGTGAGATTAGGTTCAGCCCGGCCCCACTGTCAACTAGCATTTTCGACACCCTAAGGTTGCGGATTGTTGGTGAGACCAACAATGGCAAGCACCCGACCGCGGTCGTGCGATCAGGGTGATCCTCGGCGTCGAAAATGATAGGCGTGTTGGACCACTTCAGGGGCTTACATGCATCTGGTGACGGCTCTGTTGCATTGACTTCTCGCACCCACTGTTTGAGTCAACGGTGGGAATAATGCAGTGAGGCGCCCCCATCGATACACATAGCCTCTGTAGCTTTCTGGAATTCTTGCTCACTGGACTCATCGTCTTCTTCGTCATCATCTTCTTCCTTGTCCCGGCCTCGAGCGGGCCTCTCCCTCTGTTGCTTGGCCTTGCCGCGGCGACCCCCTCGGCCACCGCGCTTCTTGCCGGATCCGTCAGCACCGTCATGGGCCTTCTCCTTATCCCACCTTTCATACTCAGCCCTCTGTTTCTCGGCAAGCTGTTCAACTTGCCGGCAGTTTTGGAGATCGTGGCCCTTGGTGCGATGAATCTTGCAATACTGCTTGCCGGAGCTTTCCGACTTGTCGGCTGCCGTCAAGGCCTGACAGGAAGGGCACCCGGCAAGTTCCTTGCCGGGGTCGTCAACCTTGGCCTTCTTGGCGGCGCCGGGGTTGCCAGATTCCTCGACAGCAAGCACGGCCTTGCCTCTGCGTTTCTTGTTCCACCGCCGGCCTTTCCTTGACGGGGTCGCAGCGTCTTCATCTTCCGATTCGCCCCCCGTGCCAACAGCCTCGCCAGGGAGTTTCCTCCCCTCTTCAGCTCGAGCGCATTTGTCGGCCAAAGCGTAAAGCTCGGCAATACTCCTGACTTTGTTCATTGCCAACTCTTCCCGCATTTTGCGGTTACGCACGTTCTGATGAAACGCGCTAACAACAGCGGTAGGGTGAACGTCAGGAATATTGTACTGCACCCGGCTGAATCTCTGGATAAACTTGCGCAGGGATTTGCCCTCCTTCTGAGGGATGATATGCAAATCACTCTCTTGGCCAGGAGCTTGGTGGCCTCCAACAAAGGCGCCAACAAACTGATGGCACAGATCTGACCATGAAGAAATAGAATTCTCTGGCAGATGCATCAACCACGACCTAACGTTGGGTTTGAGCAGCAACGGGAAGTAGTTGGCAAGTATCTTGTCATCTCTGCCCCCGGCAGCCTACACCGCAATGGTGTAAATGCTCAGGAACTCCGAGGGATGAGTCTTGTCGTCATATTTCTCCGGGACCTCTGGCTTGAAGGTTTGGGAATTGGGCCACTGGACTTGCCGCAGCTCACGGGTAAACGCTAGAGTCCCTACCTCGTAAGGCAAGTCTCCTGCGTCCCCTGGCGCAGGCTCGTCAACAGCTGGCCCTGCGCGCTTATCAGACTGATAGCGCGCTTCCCGTCGCCGCTCGATGGTAGTTCGAGCGTCCTCTTTGCCTCGTTCCTGGAGAACTTGACGCTGGTCGCGGCGCATCCGTGGATCGGACGACGCCGTGGAATCTTCTTCACGGCGATCGACCTGCTGGGTTGTCGCCCGCCGCTGGTGTCGCGGAGGGGAGTGCATCGTGGTTGCACCACCTCCGGTTTTCTCCACATCGGCTCGCGCCGGATCGACGGGCCTTCGCTGTGAGGGCCCTGCCTCTTGTGGTCCATCTTTGTTGGCAAAGCCAATGAGGCTCTAGATAGTAGCTCGCCACTCCTCCATCTTCTTCGGAGCAGGAGGGAAATCGAGGAGCAGCTGCGCACGTGCCAAGGCTTCCGTCGGTGTAGGCGGCGGCGACAGGTGCGAGGTACGTGAGGTGCTCTGACTCCTAGCCATGTTAGAAGGAGCACCATCACGGTCACGCGACCGCGCGCCACCTCCGCCGGCATCTCGGTGTGCATGCTGGGCCTGCGCACCTTGGGATCGATGCGCAGAAACTTTTTCATGGGGATGCCCTGAACCACCAGTGCCATGACGTTGCTCATCGCGCATGACCTGGGTAGGTCGTGACGCTTGTGCCGGCGCGGGAGCTCCAGCAGGCGTCCTCTGATCTCTGGAATTCGTTGTGCCACCCGTAGGCAACACAGCTCCGTCTCTGGATCCAGCGGCGTGTGGGTTGCCGCTGCCACTACGAACGACGCCGCTCGCCTGGCTTGGATCACCGGAACACCGTGGAAGCTCTAATCCTCTTCCTTCTGCACCCACGCCATCGCCCGTATGCGAAGGCACATGCAAAACGGACGTGGATGGTTGCGTCGTCGCAACGCTCTTCTTCTTGGGTGGCATGATGATGAAGATGATGAAGAAACTAAGGCACCGATCACTGGATCAGGTTCACACAACCTACAATCCCCCTACCTGGCGTGCCAAAGATGTCGGCGTGCGACACCTATGGGGCCCCAAAAGACCCCTTTACGATTCGGCGGGGAGAGAGGTATGCGCAAAGAACAGAACCAACGATCGACGCGGGGCGATTTTACCCAGGTTCGGGCCGCTGATCAGCGTAAAACCCTACTCCTGCCTTGTTTAATTATGAGTGTTCTTGAGCCCAGGCTCCAGGAGCGCTCGCAATGAACAGTACATTCAAAGAGCAGCTACGCATGCAGAATGGGCTAAAAGATCTCCTCCTCCCCTGTAGCAGTTGCCTTGGGCCTCCTATTATACGCTCAAAGGGGTCACCACAGTGGCAAAATGTACATACATTGAGGTGTAAAGTAGCTACAGGGTCGTCATACCTAACCCCTGACGGATTAGGACGAATGCATTTAATGCACCGTGAGGTGTCCGTCTAGGTGTCCTCACTTTCTTGGGGATGGAAAAAGGGGCCATCCCATCAGCACCGCTTAAGCTCTCCTCCACTGGCGCATCGCCACGCATCCAAAGAAGGACCCAGAATGTCAGGTTTGTTGCTGTGCCAGAGCGGTGGCACAGCAACAAAATCTTGCCGGGCGCCGAATCTTGCCGGGCTTCGCCGGCCACCCCGGCAAGGTCTTGCCGGGGAAGCTGGCCTTCGGATTCCAGCTCTTCTTATCTGCTGATCCTCAGATCTTTGACTTGAAGATTTCTTTGGTGGCCTGAGTCAACCTCGAACTGTTCCCCAACAAGCCTTGCCGCGAGTATGGCTACAACTGCCCGTGCACAAGTACGGGGTACTAATGGCCCAATACTTAGTACACCAACAGATTGACCCCCTCTCGATGAGAGGATCGTTGGTGATGACGATGGCTTCGATTTCCCCCTCCGGGAGGGAAGTTTCCCCGGCAGAACAGCTCCGTCGGAGCCCTAGATTGGTTCTGCCCAAGATCCGCCTCGAGACGGCGGCGCTTCGTCCCGAAAGCTCCCTTCTGATTTTTTCCAGGTTAAAACCCTCCATATAGCAGAAGATGGGTACCGGGGACCTGCCAGGGGGCCCACAAGCCACAGGGGTGCGCCCAGGGGGGGGGGGGGGGGGGTAGGGCGCGCCCCCCAAGCTTGTGGCCTCCTGGTGGGTCCCCTCTGGTATATTCTTCGCCCAATATTTTTTATATATTCCAAAATAATTCTCCGTAAATTTTCAGGACTTTTGGAGTTGTGCAGAATAGGTCTCTCAGATTTGCTCATTTCCGGTCCAGAATTCTAGCTGCCGGCATTCTCCCTCTTTGTGTAAACCTTGTAAAATAAGAGAGAACATGCATAAGTATTGTACCATAATGTGTAATAATAGCCCATAATGCAATAAATATCAATATAAAAGCATGATGCAAAATGGACATATCAACTCCCCCAAGCTTAGACCTTGCTTGTCCTCAAGCGGAAACCGAAATCGATAATCATGTCCACATGTTTAGAGGTAGAGGTGTTGATAAAATAAAATACGGACATGAAGGCATCATGATCATCTTTAGAACAACAACATATTTTGTCATATAATTTCTTATGCTAAAGTAACAATTTGTTCACAAGGTAAAGTATGAAACAAGAACTTTATTGGAAACTAACAAACTATGATCTTAGTCATTGAAGCAATTGCAATTTATCATAACGTAGGAAAGAGTAAATATAAGAGATTTTCAACAAGTTCACATACTCAACTATCATTTAGTCTTTCACAATTGCTAACACTCACGCGATACTTATGAGATCAAAGTTTCAATCGGACACAGAGAAAGATAGGGACTTATGGTTTCACCTCCCAACCTTTTACCTCAAAGGTAATGTCAACAATAATAGCTTATGAAAATCTACATCCGAGTGGATATATATATCTGGATCTCCCCCCAACATACAGTGCTTGCCAAAAAGAAAAAGTGTAAAAAGGAATAGGTGGTGATCACCATGACTCGTGTATAAGGGTAGAAGATAAAAGTAAAAGATAGGCCCTTCGCAGAGGGAAGCAGAGGTTGTCATGCGCTTTTATGGTTGAATGCACAAAATCTTAATGCGAAAGAACGCCACTTTATATTGCCGCTTGTGATAAAGAACTTTATTGTGCAGTCTGTCGCTTTTATTTCTTCTATATCACAAGTTCGTATAAAGCTTATTTTCCTCACACTAATAGATCATACATATTTAGAGAGCAATTTTTATTGCTTGCACCGATGACAACTTACTTGAAGGATCTTACTCAATCCATTGGTAGGTATGGTGGACTCTCATGGCAAAACTGGGTTGAGGGATTTTGGAAGCACAAGTAGTATCTCTACTTGGTGCAAAAGGTTTGGCTAGCATGGGATGAGAAGCAAGCTCAACATGTTGGAGGATCCATAACAATATAACTTCTATTCGGATATAAAGAAACATAACCCATTACATTGTCTTCCTTGTCCAACATCAACCTTTTAGCATATAATATTTTAATGAGTGCTCACAATCACAAAAGATGTCCAAGATAGTATATTTATATGTGAGACCTCTCTTTCTTTATTACTTCCTATTAATTGCAACAATGACCAAAACTATGTTTGTCAAATAACAACAAGTTTCATGCGACATACTTCTTATATGTGAAGTCGTCACTTCCCATAAGATCATTATATAATCTTTTATTTTTTTATTCTTTATTTCTTTTTCTCGTGATCATAGCAAGAAAGCAAAGCCCTCAACTCAAAACTATTCTTTATTATATAACTCTCGGACTCGATTACATAGAGGGAACACAAAGCAAAACTCAAAGCTAGATCATACTAAAACTTTATTCTACTAAACCGAGATATAACCAAAAGGATCGAACCAAGAAAAATGATAAAGGTAAATATGTGATGGTGATATGATACCGGGGCACCTCCCCCAAGCTTGGCAGTTGCCAAGGGGAGTGCCCATACCCATGTAGTTAGGTCTCTTTCTTCGGAGGTGGTGATGTGATATTCTTGGCGATGATGCCCCTTAGAATGCGATTCTCCTCCTCAAGCTTATTATTTTGCTGCTTAAGATCCATTATTTCCTTGCGGAGTTTGCCTGTGACAGCTAGAGCTCCAATCACCCAGGGGTGCTTCATGGCTGCGGGAGAAAAAGCAACACTCTTTTTCATGTTATCATAAGAGAGAAATCTAGCATTGGGAGGTATAACCGAATCCGGTACTGCTGAGCTTTGGAGTTCCTCAAGCATGGCTCCAGGTTGAAGGCGAGAGGTAGCTTCTTGATCCTCCTCCATGGCATCCACTCTTTTCAGGTCAGCCTCCATCTCTTCCTCCGTTGATCGCCCAAAGTGGTCAGCTTCGCTGTATACTCTTGGGCCAGATATTGGGTGAGAAACCCGACTCTCCCCGACCGACTCTTGCGAAGACATCTTGCTCCGAATCTGCTGCAGAATTAGCTGAACACAAGAACAGAGGATTTTGTCGTGGTACGGTAGTCAAAACCTTTGGGAGATTATATAATGATTTTTTACCGACCAAAAGGAGTGTTCCACAAGAAAACGGAGTCTGGAGGGCACACGAGGTGGCCACAAGCCAGGGAGGCGCGCCCCCAGGGCTTGTCGCCTCCTCGTGCACTTTTCAGACTACTTTTAATTTTCCTAATATTTTAAATATTCCAAAACAGAGTAAAATTGCCATTGGAAAAGTTTTGGAGTCGGTTTACTTACCGTACCACATACCTATTCCTTTTCGGGGTCTGAAACATTCTGGTAGGTTTCCCTTATGTACTCCTCTGGTGTTATGGTATTAATAATATTGGTCTCAACATTTATGGGAGTACCTGAGATATAGTGTTTGATTCTTTGCCCGTTTACCACCTTCGGGTTGGTGCCTTCGGCGTTTTTGATTTTGATGGCACCGGAACGGTAGACCTCCTTGATAATATAAGGACCTTCCCATTTAGAGAGAAGCTTTCCTGCAAAAAATCTTAAACGAGAGTTGTATAGCAAGACAAGGTCACCGACATTAAATTCATGCGTTTGTATCCTTTTGTCATGCCATCTTTTAACTTTTTCTTTAAAAAACTTGGCATTCTCATAGGCTTGGGTTCTCCATTCATCAAGTGAGCTAATGTCAAATAACCTCTTTTCACTGGCAAGTTTGAAATCGTAGTTGAGCTCTTTAATTGCCCAATAAGCTTTATGTTCTAGTTCAAGAGGTAAGTGACATGCTTTTCCATAAACCATCTTATATGGAGACATGCCCATAGGGTTTTTATAAGCAGTTCTATAAGCCCATAATGCATCATCAAGTTTCTTAGACCAATTCTTTCTAGATCTATTAACAGTCTTTTGTAAGATCAACTTTATTTCTCGGTTGCTCAATTCTACTTGACCATTAGACTGAGGATGATAAGGAGATGCAATTCTGTGGTTAACATCATACTTAGCAAGCAATTTACGGAAAGCACCATGAATAAAGTGTGAACCACCATCAGTCATTAAATATCTAGGGACTCCAAACCTCAGGAAAATAACTTCTTTAAGCATTTTAATGGAAGTGTTATGATCAGCACTACTAGTTGGAATAGCTTCTACCCACTTAGTAACATAATCAACAGCAACCAAAATATGTGTATACCCATTGGAGGAAGGAAAAGGTCCCATATAATGAAATCCCCAAACATCAAACAGTTCAATAACAAGTGAATAATTCATAGGCATTTCCTGACGTCTACTAATATTACCAATTCTTTGGCATTCATCACAAGACAAGACATACTTACGAGCATCTTTGAAGAGAGTAGGCCAATAAAAACCAGATTGTAATACCTTGTGTGCAGTTCTATCTCCAGCATGGTGTCCTCCATAAGCCTCGGAGTGACACTTGCGTAGGATCTGTTCCTGTTCATTCTCAGGTACACAACGTCTAATAACACCACCTACTCCTTCTTTATAAAGGTGTGGGTCATCCCAAAAGTAATGTCTTAAATCATAGAAAAACTTTTTCTTTTGCTGGTATGTGAAGCTAGGTGGTATAAATTTAGCAACAATGTAATTAGCATAATCAGCATACCAAGGAGCACTACGAGAAGCATTTATGACAGCAAATTGTTCATCAGGAAAACTATCATCAATAGTTAGTGGGTCATCAAGAATATTTTCTAACCTAGACAAGTTGTCTGCTACGGGGTTCTCAGCTCCCTTTCTATCAATAATATGCAAATTAAATTCTTGCAGCAAGACTGCAAGAGAACCCATCTAATAAGTCTAGGTTTAGCATCTTTCTTTTCCATAAGGTATTTAATAGCAGCATGATCGGTGTGAACAGTAACTTTGGAATCAACAATATAAGATCTGAACTTATCACAAGCAAAAACAACTGCTAAAAAATCTTTTTCAGTAGTAGCATAATTTCTTTGAGCACTGTCTAGAGTTTTACTAGCATAATGGATAACATTTAATTTCTTATCAACTCTTTGTCCTAGAACAGCACCTACATCATAATCACTAGCATCACACATAATTTCAAAGGGTAGGTTCCAATCAGGTGGTTGAATAATAGGTGCAGAAATCAAGGCTCTCCTAAGAATCTCAAATGCTTCTACACAATCATCATAAAAAACAAATGGAACATCTTTTTGCAAGAGATTAGTGAGAGGCCTAGAATTTTTTGAGAAGTCTTCAATAAACCTCCTATAGAAACCAGCATGACTAAGGAAACTTCTTATACCTTTGATATCTTTAGGACACGGCATCTTTTCAATAGCATCTACTTTAGCTTTATCAACTTCAATACCTCTTTCAGAAATTTTATGCCCCAAGACAATACCTTCATTAACCATAAAGTGGCACTTCTCCCAATTCAAGACAAGATTAGTTTCTTCACATCTCTGCAAAACTTGATCAAGGTTGTTCAAGCAATCATCAAAAGAAGTTCCATAAACGGAGAAATCATCCATGAAAACCTCAACAATCTTTTCACAAAAGTCAGAGAATATAGCAATCATACATCTTTGAAAGGTAGCAGGAGCATTGCATAAACCAAAAGGCATACGTCTATAAGCAAAGGTACCGAAAGGGCAAGTAAAAGTAGTTTTTTCTTGATCCTCTTTTGACACAGGTATTTGAGAAAAACCAGAATAACCATCTAGAAAGCAAAAGTGTGTATGTTTTGATAGTATTTCTAGCATTTGATCAATAAAAGGTAGAGGATAATGATCTTTCCTAGTAGCTTTATTCAACTTCCTAAAATCAATAACCATTCTATAACCTGTACCAATCCTTTGTGGAATCAATTCATTATTATCATTAGGAACAACAGTAATACCTCCCTTCTTAGGGACACAATGAACATGACTTACCCATCTACTATCGGCAATAGGATAAATTATACCTGCCTCTAGAAGCTTTAGTATTTCATTTCTTACCACTTCTTTCATCTTCGGATTTAACCGTCGTTGGTGATCAACAACTGGTTTAGCATCAGGCTCCATATTAATTTTGTGCTGACATAGGGTGGGACTAATGCCCTTAAGATCATCAAGAGTATATCGAATAGCGGCACGGTGCTTCTTCAGAGTTTTCAATAATTTCTTTTCTTCATGCTCTGAAAGGTTAGCACTAATAATAACATGATATATCTTCTTTTCATCAAGATAAGCATATTTCAGGGTATCAGGTAGTTGTTTAAGCTCAAACACGGGATCACCCTTGGGTGGAGGAGGATCCCCAAGAATCTCAACAAGCAAGTTGTGTTTCAAAACAGGCATTTGGTTAAAGAATATTTCATCTAATTCCTTTCTTTCATTCATGAACATATCATTTTCATGGTCTAGCAAATATTGCTCTAAAGGATTAGTAGGAGGCACAACAATAGAAGCAAGACCAATAATTTCATCTTTATTAGGCAATTCTTTATCATGGGGTCGTCTACGAAATTTAGAGAAATTAAAATCATGAGACACATCCCCAAAACTTACAGTAACAGTTTCTTTATCACAATTTGTTTTGGCATTAACAGTGTTCAAGAAAGGTCTACCAAAAATAATGGGACAAAAATCATCTTGTGGAGAACCAAGAACTAGAAAATCAGTAGGGTATTTTATTTTCCCACACAAGACTTCAACATCTCTAACAATCCCAATTGGTGATATAGTATCTCGATTAGCAAGCTTAATAGTGACATCAATATCTTCTATTTCAGCAGGTGCAATATCATTCATAATTTCTTGATATAAAGTAAAGGGAATTGCACTCACACTAGCACCCACATCACATAAGCCATGATAACAATGATCTCCTATTTTAACAGAAACAACAGGCATGCCAACAACAGGTCTATGTTTATCTTTAGTATCAGGTTTGGCAATTCTAGCAGCTTCATCATAGAAATAAATAACATGCCCATCAATATTATCGACCAAGAGATCTTTAACCATAGCAATACTAGGTTCAACTTTAATTTGTTCAGGGGGTGTAGGTGTTCTAGTATAACTCTTACGAACCACAGCTGAAGCTTTAGCATGTTCCTTTATTCTAACAGGGAAAGGTGGTTTCTGAATATAAGTAGTAGGAACAATAGGATCAACATTATAAGTAATAGTTTCTTCTTTAGCTTTATTGGTTCTACTACTTTCACTTCAATGGGAGGATGACATTTAAACCACTTCTCTTTAGGGAGATCAACATGAGTAGCAAATGATTCACATAAAGAAGCTACTATCTCAGAGTCAAGTCCATATTTAGTGCTAAATTCACGGAAAGCATCGGTATCCATAAAAGTTTTAACACAATCAAACTTGAGGTTTATACCTGACTCCTTACCTTCATCGAGTTCCCAATCTTCAGAGTTGCGTTTAATTCTTTCCAATTAATCCCATTTGAATTCAATATTCTTCTTCATAAAAGAACTAGTACAAGAAGTATCGAGCATGGATTGATCATTACGAGAAAGCCGGGCATAAAAATTTTGAATAACAATTTCTCTTGAGAGCTCGTCATTGGGGCATGAATATAACATTGACTTAAGCCTCCCCCAAGCTTGAGCGATACTTTCTCCTTCACGAGGCCAAAAATTATAAATATAATTCCGATCACGATGAACTATATGCATAGGATAAAACTTCTGATGAAATTCCAATTTCAATCGGTTGTAGTTCCAAGTCCCAATATCATCGCATAGCCTATACCATGTCAATGCCTTCTCCTTCAAAGATAAAGGGAAGACCTTCTTATTGACTTCATCCTCGGGCAAACCTGCAAGCTGAAATAATCCACAAACTTCATCCACATAGATTAGATGCATATCAAGATGTAATGTTCCATCTCCTGCATAAGGATTAGCTAGCAGTTTCTCTATCAAACCCGAAGGAATTTCATAATAAATATTTTTAGTAGATTCAGTAGGTTGAGGGTCAAATCTTTGCTCTTCTGGTCGGGGTGAAGATACCCCAAACAAACCCCTCAAAGGATTATTTTCCATAGTAACAGGTGACAGTAAATTTCAGCACAATATATAAATGTTTCCTTACCAAATTCCACTTACCAAAGGCGCTTCACTCCCCGGCAACGGCACCAGAAAAGAGTCTTGATGACCCACAAGTATAGTGGATCTATCGTAGTCCTTTTGATAAGTAAGAGTGTCGAACCCAACGAGGAGCAGAAGGAAATGATAAGCGGTTTTCAGCAAGGTATTCTCTGCAAGCACTGAAATTATCGGTAACATGTAGTTTTGTGATAAGATAATTCGTAACGGGTAACAAGTAACAAGTGTAACTAAAGTGCAGCAAGGTGGCCCAATCCTTTTTGTAGCAAAGGACAAGCCTGGACGAACTCTTATATAAAGCAAAGCGCTCCCGAGGACACATGGGAATTATTGTCAAGTTAGTTTTCATCATGCTCATATGATTCGCGTTCGTTACTTTGATAATTTGATATGTGGGTGGACCGGTGCTTGGGTGCTGTCCTTACTTGGACAAGCCTCCCACTTATGATTAACCACTCTCGCAAGCATCCGCAACTACGAAAGAAGAATTAAGATAAATCTAACCATAGCATGAAACATATGGATCCAAATCAGCCCCTTACGAAGCAACGCATAAACTAGGGTTTAAGCTTCTGTCACTCTAGCAACCCATCACCTACTTATTACTTCCCAATGCCTTCCCCTAGGCCCAAACAATGGTGGAGTGTCATGTAGTCGATGCTCACATAACACCACTAGAGGAAAGACAACATACATCTCATCAAAATATCGAACGAATACCAAATTCACATGATTACTTATAACAAGACTTCTCCCATGTCCTCAGGAACAAACATATGACTACTCATAAAGCATATTCATGTTCATAATCAGAGGGGTATTGAATAGCATTAAGGATCTGAACATATGATCTTCCACCGAATAAACCAACTAGCATCAACTACAAGGAGTAATCAACACTACTAGCAACCCACAGGTACCAATCTGAGGTTTTGAGACAAAGATCGGATACAAGAGATGAACTAGGGTTTGAGAGGAGATGGTGCTGGTGAAGATGTTGATGGAGATTAACCCCCTCTCGATGAGAGGATCGTTGGTGATGACGATGGCTTTGATTTCCCCCTCCGGGAGGGAAGTTCCCCGGCAGAACAGCTCCGCCGGAGCCCTAGATTGGTTCTGCCCAAGTTCTGCCTTGAGACAGCGGCGCTTTGTCCCGAAAGCTCCCTTCTGATTTTTTTCCAGGTCAAAACCCTCCATATAGCAGAAGATGGGCACCGGGGACCTGCCAGGGGGCCCACAAGCCACAGGGGCGCGTCTAGGGGGGTAGGGCGCGCCCCCAGGCTTGTGGCCTCCTGGTGGGTCCCCTCTGGTATATTCTTTGCCAATATTTTTTATATATTCCAAAATAATTCTCCGTAAATTTTTAGGACTTTTGGAGTTGTGCAGAATAGGTCTCTCAGATTTGCTCCTTTCCGGTCCAGAATTCCAGCTGCCGGCATTCTCCCTCTTTGTGTAAACTTTGCAAAATAAGAGAGAAAAGGCATAATTATTGTACCATAATGTGTAATAACAGCCCATAATGCAATAAATATCAATATAAAAGCATGATGCAAAATGGACGTATCACCAAGACACAGAAGTTGATGGCAGATGCTATCAAGACTGGGGCTGAACCTTCAAAGCCCAAGTCTGCCCCAAGCCCACAGCTCCAGCTCAAGCCCCCAAGTCAATAGCTCCAAAGAGATCAACAAGGAATATCTCAGCTGCAGAGAAGAACAAGGCCCCAGTGCCTGAAGTTCAGGAAGATGATGAGCCACTAGTGCTCAGGAAACTGAAGCCCAAGATCCCAGATCATAATGATGATCATCCTGTGGCAGAAAATATGAAGTTGAGGAAGGATCATGGTCTAAGACTGTGGAAGCAGAATGATCATTATGCCACAAGGAGAAGGACTTCTGTGGACTATCGTTTTCATACCAGAGAATAGCAGGACTTCTATGAGACTGTCTTGTTGGACAAGAAGCCCATAGTCTGTGACATGAAATGGGTTGATTGGGATTACATTGATGACAATGAAGATTATTTTTCCCATGTGCATGAGAGCTTCAGGATGAATGGTGTTGACAAGTTTGTTGGTCAGAAATTGACAAAGTGGAACGATGAGATGATCATGCAGTTCTACTCCACTGCCCACTTCTACCCTGATGGTAAGATAGTGTGGATGACTGAGGGAACCAGATACCAATCAATAATCTCTGAATGGGCCAAGCTGATCAATGCTCCCAAGGAAGAAGAAAATGATCTTGATGTGTATGGCAAGCCTAGGAAAGATCACAACTCTATGGCCAATATGTACAAGCCCATACCTGATGCAGCTTTGGAGACACACAAGCTTGGATATATTTATTATCTGCTTGCTGGTTTGACCACAATGAATACTATCTTGAGGCATACTCTATTGCCTATGTCTTGAGATCATAGGATGATACGTGGTCACTCCATCAACCTGCTTCATGTTTTTGATGTCCCTCAGAAATTCAAAGTCATGAGCTTGATATTTGAGACAATTAAGAGGACAGCAGCCGACCAGAAGAGGTCTTGTGGATATGCCCACGCATCCAGACATTGATCAACTCCAAGGTGGGAACCGGGACATATCTGCTGGACAAAGAGCATCTACCCCTGAGGCCAGACTTTGAGGACAACGAGGTTGTCATGGATGCTTCACATCCTACTTGTGCTGAAGCCCAAGAAAAGATTGAGAGAGCTAAGGCTGCAAAAGCAGCAAAGGCAGCAAGTGCCCCAGATGCTTCAGTTGTGAATCTCAAGACCAAGCAAGATCAACTCAGTTATCTGCTTGAGGCTACCGTGAGAATTGAGAAAAGCTTGGCCACCTTGTCTCAAAATCAGGAGAGTCTTGAAAGGATCATTGAGACAAAGATACATGACCTTGATGTGAAGGTCACTAAGATTCAGACAATTGTGGAGAATTTAAGGGATGATGCTGAGGACAGGGATGATAGACCCACAACAGATATATTTCAGAGAGTGCCAAGGGGCCAAAGATCATCAGCTATGCCAGTTGCCAGAACTTCCATCTTAGCTCCTGCAGCCACTGCCACAGTTGCCCCTCCAGTGTCAACTCCTCCAGCTCCACAGACTTTTGCAGAGGCATTTGCAGATGGACTCCTCTCCATGCCGTATACTCACACCGGAGCGACAAGCCAGAAGACCCCTTCAGGAGCTCCCGGAGATCGTGCTTAGAGTGCCATATAGCACTATACATTTTCGAACTTTTTGATAACTTGTTGCCAAAGGGGGAGAAAGTGTATAGATCATAGGCTTCGAGAAAGAGAGTCTTTTGCCTTTTGTTGCTACTCTTGCTACTTTGGTTGTTTGGTTGTTGCTACTCTTGCTACATTTGTGTTATGCTCATGAGTTGTGTTATGCTCATGAGTTACTTATGTGATCATGTGTTTGATCATACTATGCTTAATGTGTGCTTGCATGGTTATATCTATGAATGTTTGTGTATGATCAATCACTTGTATCCTTGGTGATGAGTGCATGTTACTTAATTCTTATCATTTTGAGCACTCCACCAAGATGTATGTGACATGGAAGAGTGACCCATGATCCTAATCGATTGTGCATTTGCATTCAAACACAAATTTTAAATAATGCACAAATTTAGGGGGAGCTCTTGCTTATCACATACTTCTCAAAGTGACGATGTATTTCATTCATATTATCATTTATCGAAGCTTTGATCTATATGTTGTTATCAATTACCAAAAAGGGGGAGATTGAAAGTGCAACTAATCCCCTTTGGTTTTGGTAATTCATAACAACATATAGCTCATTGAACTAATATCCATTCAAGTCTAATATTTCAGAAAGTTCGATGAATGGCATGGCATGGACTAGAGATGTGGACCCCTCAAAATGCTAAGGACACATATTGGCAAAAGCTCAAGACTCTTCATTTCTATTTTAGTGATCCAAGATCACATTGAGTCCATAGGAAAGACAATAATATTAAAAGGGGATGAGGTGTTGCTTAATGGTCTACTTGCTCAAAATGCTTAGTGATATTGCTCCAAAGCCCTCAACCACTTTCTCACTCCAAATATGTCCAAAACCCAAAGTCAAACTCGGCCCCACTGAATCATCCTATCCGGAGCCATCGAGTTCATTTGACATAGCCACTGCCAGAAAACCCTAACACCTCGGTCACACCGATACGGATCTCGGTCTCACCGAGATTGCCCTGCAAACTCTCTGTTTCCCTTTTGTAACATTTCGGTCTCACCGAAATGAGCGATCGGTCACACCGAGTTTGCTTGACCAACTCTCTGTTTGCTCTTTGCTGAAATTGGTCTCACCGAGTTCACGCAATCGGCGCCACCGAGATGAGGTTTTGCCCTAGCCCTAGCACATCGGTCCCATCGAGTTGTTCCAGTCGGTCCCACCGAGATTCCTAACGTTCACATTTTGAACTGAATCGGTCTCACCGAGTTCTTCTATTCGGTCTGACCGAGTTGGGTCAAATGTGTGTAACGGTTGGATTTTGTGTGGAGGCTATATATACCCCTCCACCCCTTCTCCACATGTGAGAGAGCAATCAGAACGTGCCTAGACTTCCAGCTTACATTTTCTGATAGAGAACCACCTACTCATGTGTTGAGATCAAGATATTCCAATCCTACCACAAGATTCTTGATTTCTAGCCTTCCCCAAGTTGTTTTCCACTCAAATCATCTTTCGACCATATCCAAATCTGTGAGAGAGAGTTGAGTGTTGGGGAGACTATCATTTGAAGCACAAGAGCAAGGAGTTCATCATCAACACAACATCTATTACCTTTTGGAGAGTGGTGTCTCCTAGATTGGTTAGGTGTCGCTTGGGAGCCTCAGACAAGATTGTGGAGTTGAACCAAGAAGTTTGTAAGGGCAAGGAGATCGCCTACTTCGTGAAGATCTACCCGAGTGAGGCAAGTCCTTCGTGGGCGATGGCCATGGTGGGATAGACAAGGTTGATTCTTCGTGGACCCTTCGTGGGTGGAGCCCTCCGTGGACTCGCGCAACCATTACCCTTCGTGGGTTGAAGTCTCCATCAACATGGATGTACGATAGCACCACCTATCGGAACCACGCCAAAAATCTCCATGTCATCATTGCGTTTGCACTCTCCAAACCCTTCCCTTTACCTTCATATGCAATGTTTTACTTTCCTCTGCTACACTCTTAGAATTGCATGTGTAGGTTGATTGCTTGACTTGTGCTAATTGCTAAAATCTGCCCACAACTAAAATTGGGAAAAGGTTAGATTTTTATTTGGTCAAGTAGTCTAATCACCCCCCCTCTAGACCTACTTTCGATCCTACAACCTATTGTTCAACCACCTGATTGGAACTTGCCTTTTGAAATTATGTGTGATGCTAGTGATTATGTTGTTGGTGCTATTCTAGGACAAAGAGTTGATAAGAAATTAAATGTTATTCATTATGCTAGCAAAACTCTAGACAGTGCCCAGAGAAATTATGCTACTACTGAAAAAGAATTTTTAGCAGTTGTGTTTGCTTGTGACAAATTTAGATCTTACATTGTTGATTCCAAAGTAACTGTTCACACTGATCATGCTGCTATTAAATATCTTATGGAAAAGAAAGATGCTAAACCTTGACTCATTAGGTGGGTTCTTTTGCTACAAGAATTTGATTTACATATTACTGATAGAAAAGGAGTTGAGAACCCCGTAGCTGATAACTTGTCTAGGTTAGAGAATATTCTTGATGACCCACTACCTATTGATGATAGCTTTCCTGATGAAAAACTAGCTGCAATAAATGTTTCTCATAACACTCCTTGGTATGCTGACTATGCTAATTATATTGTTGCTAAATACATACCACCTAGTTTCACATACCAACAAAAGAAAAAAATCTTCTATGATTTAAGACATTACTTTTGGGATGACCCACATCTTTATAAAGAAGGGGTAGATGGTATTATTAGACATTGTGTACCTGAGCATGAACAGGAACAAATCTTACGGAAATGTCACTCCGAAGCTTATGGAGGGCATCATGTGGGAGATAGAACTGCTCATATGGTATTGCAATCTGGTTTTTATTGGCCTACCCTCTTCAAGGATGCCCATAAGTTTGTTTTATCTTGTGATGAATTTCAAAGAATTGGTAATATCGGTAAGCGTCAAGAAATGCCTATGAATTATTCACTTCTTGTTGAACCATTTCATGTTTGGGGTTTTGATTATATGGGACCTTTTCCTTCCTCCAATGGGTATACACATATTTTGGTTGATGTTGATTATGTTACTAAGTGGGTGGAAGCTATTCCAACGAGTAGTGTTGATCATAACACTTCCATTAAAATGCTTAAAGAAGTCATTTTCCCGAGGTTTGGAGTCCCTAGATATTTAATGACTGATGGTGGTTCACACTTTATTCATCGTGCTTTCCATAAAATGCTTGCTAAATATGATGTTAACCATAGAATTGCATCACCCTATCATGCTCAATCTAGTGGTCAAGTTGAACTTAGCAATAGAGAAATAAAACTAATATTACAAAAAACTGTTAATAGGTCCCGAAAGAACTGGTCTAAGAAATTGGATGATGCACTTTGGGCCTACAGAACAGCTTATAAAAATCCTATGGGTATGTCTCCCTATAAAATGGTTTATGGAAAAGCTTGTCATTTGCCTCTTGAGTTAGAACATAAAGCTTATTGGGCAATTAAAGAACTCAACTATGATTTCAAACTTGCCGGTGAAAAGAGGTTATTTGATATTAGCTCATTAGATGAATGGAGAACCCAAGCTTATGAAAATGCCAAATTATTTAAAGAAAAAGTTAAAAGATGGCATGATAAAAGAATCCAAAAGTGGGAATTCAAAGTTGGAGAATATGTTCTTTTGTACAACTCTCGTTTTAGATTCTTTGCAGGAAATCTTCTCTCCAAATGGGAAGGACCATATATTATCGATGAGGTTTATCACTCTGGAGCCATCAAAATTAATAATGCTGAAGGTACTAACCCGAAGGTGGTCAATGGGCAAAGAATTAAACACTATATCTCAGGTACGCCTATTAATGTTGAAAGCAATATTATTCAAACCATGACACTGGAGGAACACATAAAAGAGATCTTCCAAAACACTCCAGAATACTAAAAAGGAGGAGGTACGTGATACGGTAAGTAAACGGACTCCAAAAAATCCGCAAAAATATTTTTTGTCAATTTTGGAATATTTTAAAAATTAGGAAAATAATAAACAACCAGGAAGGCAACCGAGGAGGGCACAAGACACCAGGGCGTGCCTGGCGCACCCAGGTGGGTTGTGCCCACCTCGGGAACCTTCCCGACTCCGTTTTCCTCTCGTTTGCTTGTTTCCAAAGATAAAAAATCTTTATATACCCCCGAATGTATTGACCACCGTATCACGGAGAAATCTTCTGTTCTTCTTTCTTGCTATTTTCTGACAGATCTAGATCGCCATGGCCGCTTCGAGCTCCTCCAAGGACAAGTTCTTCGAGAATGTC
This sequence comes from Thinopyrum elongatum, assembly GCA_011799875.1. Classification (NCBI taxonomy): domain Eukaryota; kingdom Viridiplantae; phylum Streptophyta; class Magnoliopsida; order Poales; family Poaceae; genus Thinopyrum; species Thinopyrum elongatum. The sequence continues at coordinate 284,184,737 of CM022301.1, forward strand.
ATCAACCTGTATTTGCGGGAGGTGATGCAGCACCCTCAAGCCATTGAGATGCGTGAGGGGGTGCTCCATATCCGAGACGTCCAGGGGCCCAAGAGGACGGGAACCGTGGAGGCTAGGCTCGAAGCTATGGAGCAAGAGGTTTTCAAGTGCAAGGGGATGGTGGAGCGTGGACTCAATGCCAATCACCTCATGATTGTGGATTACACCCGTGATCTCAAGGTGGATGGCCGATGCATGAAGGACATCGTCTTCACCCTCAACGTGCAAATCAATTTTCTGCAAAGTCAAATCTATGATCTCCAAAATCTGTCTTTGAATATGAGGCGAGATTTAAAGGTATGAGTTTAGCTGCCAGTTGCAGGACTCGTGAGACTCTCACTTCTTCTTATGACGGTGAGCCGCTGCCATGGAAGCCGGAGGATAAGCCCGCTACTACTTCACCACCACCTTCATCATCTTCCCCACCAAAGGAGACGTGAGTTCATGGTATGGGCACTCCCCTTGGCTTGTGCCAAGCTTGAGGGAGGTGCCCCGGTATCGTATCACCACCACTATCTTTGCCTTTATCTATTTTAGTTTGATCTTTAGTTATCCTATGATTTAGTTGAATAAAAGTTTAGTTCGATCCTTTCTTTTCGAGTGCTTGCTTAGTGATCTATCTATCTATGTAATCGTGTGCGAGATATATAATAAAGAGTAGTTTGAGTTTTGTTTCTTTACTCTTTTGTTCCATCAAAAAGAAAGGAAAATAAATGAAAAAGATCATATGCTAATCTTATGGTAAGTAATGACATCACATAAGGAAAAGTATAAGTGGTAAAATTTATTGGAGATTGACAAACATAGCATTGGTCAATGATGCAATTCATGAAAGAATTAATAAGGGAAGAGAATATTCACATGCAAATACACTATCTTGGACATCTTTTATGATTGTGAGCCCCCATTAAATATTATGTGTCAAAATTGTTGACGTTGGACAAGGAAGACAGCGTAATGATTTATGTTTGTTCATATTCACATAGAAGTTATATTGTCATAGATACTTCAACATGTGGTGCTTGCTCAATATCTTTGCTAGCCAAAAACTCCGCACTAAGTAGAGATACTACTTGTGCATCCAAAAACCCTTAAACCAAAATCTTATTTTGAGAGTCCACCATACCTGCCTATGGATTGAGTAAGATCCTTCAAGTAAGTTGTCATCGGTCCAATAAGGCAATAAAATTTGCTTCTAAATGTGTTGGATCATTTAGTGTAAGAGAAAATTGAGCGTTGTACGAACTTATGATGGCAAAGTAATAAAAGCGACGGACTACATAATAAAGGTTGCTATCATAAGGGGCAATATAACGTGATGTTCTTTTGCATTAAGGGATTTGGTATACAAACAAAAAGCGCATGGCAACCTCTGGTTCCCTCTGCGAAGGGCCTATCTTTTACTTTTATGCATTTACTTTTATGTAAGAGTCAAAGTATTCTTCCCTATTCCTTTTTATTTTCTCTTTTTGCAAGCATCATGTGGTGGGGAAAGATCTAGGCACATATATCCAGTTGGATATGAGTGGGCATGAGTTATTATTGTTGACATCACCCTTGAGATGACTACGTTGGGACGCGAAACTATAAGCCCCTATCTTTCTCTGTGTCCGGTTGAAACTTTTTGTTCATGGGTATGTTGTGAGTGTTAGCAATCATAGAAGATTAAATGATGGTTGAGTATGTGGACTTGCCTAAAGGCTCCGATACGTGACCCTTCCTGGAAATATGATGAATTGTAGTTGCAAAGTTGACTGAGAACATAGTTTGTTTGTTTTCAATAAGGTATATGCTTTATACTTCAATGTTGTGATGAATTGTTACTTGTTCATGAGATGTTATATGATAAAAGTTGTGTGATAAAGATTTATGATAAAGTTCTTTGCTGTTATAATAATAAGCATGATGCTTCTATGTCTGTATTTTGTTTTTATCGACACCTCTCTCTCTCTCTAAGCATGTGGACATGTTTTTCGATTTCGGTTTTTTGCTTGAGGACAAGCGAGGTCTAAGCTTGGCGGAGTTGATACGTCCATTTTGCATCATGTTTTCCTACTATTATTTATAATATTTTTATGCATAATAATGCTTTTTGGAGTAATTCTAATGCCTTTTCTCTCATAATATGCAAGGATTACACAAAGAGGGAGAATACCGGCAGCTGGAATTCTGGACCTGAAAAAGCTACGTCAGAGTTACCTATTCTGCACATCTCCAAATGAGCAGAAAATTTATAAAGAATTATTTTCCAATATATAAAAAATACTGGAGAAAATAACTACCGGAGGGGGCCACCCTGGTGAGCACAAGACACCAGGGCGCGCCTGGGCCCCCAGGCGCGCCCTGGTGGGTTGTGCCCTCCTCGGCCCACCTCCGGTGCCCATCTTCTGGTATATAGGTCATTTTGACCTAGAAAAAAATCAAAGGGGGACTTTCGGGACGAAGTGCTGCCGTCTAGAGGCGAACTTGGGCAGGAGCACTTTTGCCCTCTGCCAGAGCGATTCCACCGGAGGAACTTCCCTCCCGGAGGGGGAAATCATCGTCATCGTCATCACCAACAACCCTCTCATCTTTGGGAGGGCAATCTCCATCAACATCTTCAACAACACCATCTCCTCTCAAACCCTAGTTCATCTCCTGTGTTCAATCTTTGTACCGGAACCTTAGATTGGTGCTTGTGGGTGACTAGTAGTGTTGATTACATCTTGTAGTTGATTACTATATGGTTTATTTGGTGTAAGATTATATGTTTAGATCCATTATGCTATTTAATACCCCTCTGATCTTGAGCACGATTATTATTTGTGAGTAGTTACTTTTGTTCTTGAGGTCACGGGAGAAGTCATGTTGCAAGTAATCATGTGAACTTGATATGTGTTCGATATTTTGATGATATGTATGTTGTGATTCCCTTATTGGTGTCATGTGAACGTCGACTACATGGCACTTCACCATATTTGGGCCTAAGGGAATGCATTGTGGAGTAGTTATTAGATGATGGGTTGCTAGAGTGGCAGAAGCTTAAACCCTAGTTTATGCGCTACTTCATAAGGGACCGATTTGGATCCAAAAGTTTAATGCTATGGTTAGATTTTATCTTAATACTTTTCTCGTATTTGCGGATGCTTGCGAGGGGGTTAATCATAAGTAGGAGGTTTGTTCAAGTAAGAGCAACACCTAAGCACCTGTCCACCCACATATCAAATTATCAAAGTAGCAAACACGAATCGAACCAACATGATGAAAGTGATATGGTGAAATTCCCGTGTACCCTCAAGAACGCTTTGCTTATCATAAGAGACTGTTTTGGCCTATCCTTTGTCACAAAAGGATTGGGCTACCTTGCTGCACTTTATTTACCGTTACCGTCACTTGCCCGTTACAAATTATCTTGCTATCAAACTACCTGTTACCGACTATTTCAGTGCTTGCAGAAATTACCTTGCTGAAAACCACTTGTCATTTCCTTCTGCTCCTCGTTGGGTTCGACACTCTTACTTACAGAAAGGACTACGATTGATCCCCTATACTTGTGGGTCATCACTCTAGTGCATCTGTTGCATGGCAATCCCTACTCACTTGCATCGATATCAATTGATGGGCATCTCCATAGCCCATTAATTTGCCTAGTTGATGTGAGACTTTCTCCTTTTTGTCTTCTCCTCAAAACCTCCACCATACTCTATTCCACCCATAGTGCTATATCCATGTCTCACGCTCATGTATTGCATGAAAGTTAAAAAAGCTTGAGAACATTAAAAGTACGAAACAATTGCTTGGCTTGTCATCGGGGTTGTGCATGATAAATACTTTGTGTGATGAAGATAGAGCATGACAAGATAATATGATTTTGTAGGGATAACTTTCTTTAGACATGATATTTTGAGAAGACATGATTGCTTTATTAGTATGCTTGAAGTATTATTGTTTTTATTCTCAATATTAAACTTTTGTTTTGAATCTTATGGATCTAAACATTCATGCCACAATAAGGAAAATTACATTGATAAATATGTTAGGTAGCATTCCACATCAAAAATTATGTTTTTATCATTTACCTACTCGAGGACGAGTAGGAATTAAGCTTGGGGATGTTTGATATGTCTCCAACATATCTATAAATTTTGATTGTTCCATGCTATTATATTATCTATCTTGGATGTTTTATATGCATTTATATCATTTTTGGGACTAACCTATTAACCTAGTGCCCAGTGTCAGTTGCTGTTTTTTCCTTGTTTTTGACTTCTACAGAAAATCAATACAAAATAGAACAATTTCTTTTGATGATTTTTCTTGGACAACAAGACACCCACGAAGCTTCAGAAGAGGCCAGAAGACCCACGAGGGGGCCACAAGCCCTGGGGGTACGCCCCAGGGGGGCGCGGCCAGGGGCTTGTGGGCCCCCCGTGGCTCTCCTAACCCCAACTCCAGCTCCTTAAATACCCAAATATTCCCACTATACCAGAGGGCACACCAAAAATATTTTTCCGCCGCCGCAAGCTTCTGTTCTCATGAGATCCCATCTTGGTGCCTTTTCCGGCACTCCGCCGGAGGGGGATTCGATCACGGAGGGCCTCTACACCAACCTTGCTGCCCTTCCGATGATGTGTGAGTAGTTTACCATAGACCTACGGGTCCATAGCTAGTAGCTAGATGTCTTCTCTCTCTTTGATCTTCAATACAATGTTCTCCTCGATGTTCTTGGAGATCTATTTGATGTAATCTTCTTTTGCGGTGCGTTTGTTGAGATCCGATGAATTGTGGATTTATGATCAGATTATCTATGAATATTATTTGAGTCTTTTCTGAACTCTTTTATGCATGATTGAGATAGCTTTGTATTTCTCTTTGATCTATCGATTTGGTTTGGCCTACTAGATTGGTTTTTCTTGCAATGGGAGAGGTGCTTTGTGATGGGTTCAATCTTGCGGTGTCCTCACCCAGTGACAATAGGGGTAGCAAGGCATGTATTTGTATTGTTGCCATTAAGGATAAAAGGATGGGTTTTTTACCATATTGATTGGATCTATCCCTCTACATCATGTCATCTTGCCTAAGGCATTACTTCATTCTTGTTAACTTAATACTCTAGATGCATGCTGGATAGCGGTTGATGTGTGGAGTAATAGTAGTAGATGCAGGCAGGAGTCGGTCTACTTGTCACGGACGTGATGCCTATATTCATGATCATTGCCTTGGATGTCGTCATAATTATGTGCTTTTCTATCAATTGCTCAACAGTAATTTGTTTACCCACCGTATGCTTTCTTCAAGAGAGAAGCCTCTAGTGAAACCTATGGCCCCCGGGTCTATTTTCCATCATATATTTTCAGATCTAAAAAACCAAAAACCCAAAAATACCTTGCTGCAATTTATTTATATTTACTTTATTTTGCCTTTTATTTATCTTTTATATCTATCTCTATTAGATCTCACTCTTGCAAGTGACCGTGAAGGGATTGACAACCCCTTTTTCGCGTTGTGTGCAAGTGTTTGTTAGTTTGTGTAGGTGCATCTATTGGGGACTTGCTTGTGCCTCCTACTGGATTGATACCTTGGTTCTTAACTGAGGGAAATACTTATCTCTACTTTGCTGCATCACCCTTTCCTCTTCAAGGGAAAAATCAACGCAAGCTCAAGAAGTAGCAGGCATCATCGCAGGGTGTGACATTCAAGCCAATGGAATACAACTTGTTCCTAGTGTAGTTTCTCTGTATAGGAGATGGAAATATAGTTATGGGTGGAGACCCTTGGGTGTTCAGGGGATCTACAACTGTTCTCGAGGAATGCGACGGGCTTACCAATGTACCAGAGTATAAGCTTTATCGGATTCCAATTTGGGCAAGGATCATGGGTGTTCCTGATGGTCTCATGAGTAAGAAGTGGCTTAAAAAATAGCGAGAAAGGTGGGACTGCCACCGATCAAAGTGATATTCAATGAGGGCTAAATTAATCCATCAAATTATATTTGAGCTCATGTTTTTGTTGGATATTCCCCTTGTTTGGTTTGTTCTGATAAGTTTGAAGGAGAAAATAAGTATCCGCATGAGTATGAAAAATTGTTGGATTCCATATGGTGACCAAATGTGGAGATGGTTTGCACAAACCGAAGGATTGCGAATGGAGTGACTGGACGGTTGTGAACTTCGGGAACAAAAATAATACATACCCGGCGGGTAGAGGCAGATCCCGTGGTGGAGGTTATGCATGGCATGGAGGTGGTTTTGGTCAGGGTAGAGGAAATCCCGGCGATCTGAACCAACAGGAAGGGTAGGACATGGCCTTAGGCGAAGAGGGAGACCCGGGTGCAGGCCGATTGGGGTCGGGCGCTCGTAGATGCTTATTGGCCACGATGGTCCAGTCTCTTCTAGACTGCGGATGCCACTGCTGACACCCCGTCCTAGGTTTGTTACAGATAGAGTAAATCTTCCGGAGAAGATCAATTTTGAAATCATGGACAAAAGTCTCCTTGGTACTACCTCCATAAACAAATATAAGATGTTTTAGATATTTTAATATGGATTACATACAGACTAAAATGGGTGAACAAATAAACTAAAATGCATCTATATACATCCGAATCAAAAAAGAGTTGGAACATCTTATATTTGCTTATGGAGGTAGTACATGGCAAAAAATACATGATCAGAGGCAAAAGGCAGGGATGGGTGATGGAGTCAAATCTAGCAGATCTCGGGTAGGGGATCCCGAGCTGGTAGCCTTGGTGCGATGGTAACAGAGACACATGTTTTACCTAGGTTCGGGCTCTCTCATAGAGATAACACTGTATGTCCTGCTTTGATTATATTGATTGAGGGGGGGTGTACAAAGTACATGTTGATCTACCACGAGATCGTGTGTGTATGAATTGGCATCTATGATCCTCAACCCTCGGTTTATGTAGATACTGGGGGTGCCTAGGGTTACACAAAGGACGATTACATCTAAGATAAACGTGCCTAAGATCGCCTTTAAGTATTGGAGTACACGCCAAGTCTTAGGAAGATTCCATCTTAATTCTCCTGGGGCCTGACGAATGTGGCTGGATGGCTGTTTTGGGGGTCCTCGACCCAACCCATATGTGTGGGAGCTGACGTGGCTAGCACCCCCTAATCCATGACACCATCAGTAGCCCCTGAACCAGTCTTCAAGCCGAGGATGCTCCTCGGCCATTCTGAGCTATTTTTCCACCTTCGGTCTTCGGCCTTGCAAGCTGGTTCATCGATTTATTCATGTGCCTTTCCGAAGTGACCAAGTCTTGCCCTAGGAGTATCATACCATAGAATCCGAGGAGCCCCAATAGAACTTCGAGGGTCCTGTTTACTATTTTCGGATTCGAGGATCCTTCCCGCGCAGAACTGGCTTCATGATGAAGTTTCTCGCTCCTGGATAATGGTGACGACTCAGTCGTGCTCTAAAAACCCTGACCAATCCGAACCTTCACCACTCATTGTAGGTTCATGTAGTCTTTTAAGACATCATTATAGCGTGCTAGCGCAACTCAAGGCCACTGTCATTGGCACATCGGCACATCTAATCAATAAAGGGACCGCGCTCCGGATTTGCAGCGGCATTATCAACAAACCCCTTGATTCATGAACGCATAACACACGTCACATGGGGAACTCACAAAATTACTGCCATGCGGTGCACCCATTCTGCATTTTCACTTGCCCATAAAAAGGCCTAAGGTGAGAGAAATTAAGCTTTATGCCCTCAATCTTGCTCTTGCATTCATCATCCTTGAGCTCTAGCGCCCGAAGAACCAGAGCCCAAAAAGCTTCCTACTTCCCTTCCCTTCCCTTCGCCCAACTTCAAGATATGGACGGTGACAGGGCTCATCCCACGGCGGCAAAGCCCTCAAAGGGCGGCCAGAAGGCCATCGCGAGAGGCTAGAGGGAAACCGAAGAAAGCCAAAAAGCCGCAATCATGAGGGGGCTATGGCGGCCCTCCGTCGTCACTAGTGAAGACATCACCGCACTTCGGGATGCCGGGTACCTCCCGTTATTCGAGGTTACCCAAGCCCACTCCCCACTGGTCATGGGACCGACGGGCCAATCTTCCATCAGGGTCCTTGAGCCCCGCACCGACGAGCGCGTCGTCTTTGTCTCCCACCTCCTTCGAGGTTTGGGATTCCTTATCCACCCCTTCATCCGAGGACTCCTCTGTATCTACGGTCTTCAATTCCATTACCTCGCCCCCAACTCCATCCTTCATATTGCCTGCTACGTCGTCTTCCGCGAGTCGTTTCTCTACATTGAGGCCCATTTTGGATTATGGCTGGAGCTGTTTTGCGTCAAGATGCATATGAACGACAAACCCACGGAGTGTCGAGTGTCCATGATAAGCAAGATCCCAAGCGCCAGATGGCTGAAGGAGAAATTTATCAAGACGGTGAAGAACCGACATGAGGAATGGTTCTATATGGCTGACGTGCCATTGGGTAACCGAGAAGGGATTACAACTGCCTTCTCGACAGCCCCTCTAGAGAGACTCCACTCCTAGAATCCCAACAATCTTACTTGGGGGTCGGAGGAGGAAGTGACGAAGCTCCTGGAGAGGGTGGATTTCTTGATCGGGCGAGGCGTCACTTCAATTGATGTGATGCACATGGCACTCCATCAACGTATCCAGCCCCTCCAGGCCCACGCTCACCCCTTGCAAATCAACCAGATCATCTTCAGCTAAGTAAACCATCCATCTTTTCATTTTTTCCCAAATCTTCTTTTGAAAACTTTCTAACTGAAACTTGTTTGAAATTAGCTCAAACTTTTCCCAGAGCATCCCTATCTCTCTCCCCCTCCGCTGCAAATGGCAACACTTAATTCAACTAAGAAAAGGTCCAAATCTTGTTACCAAACTTTCTGGACATACGATTCTCTCTTTGTTCCTCTCAATCCCCAACATTGCATTGCCACCTAAACACCACCAGGTCAACCTACATCACATCCAACACCGTGGCAACACCATAGACACTCTCTTTCTCTCGCTAGCACACTGGACAGACCAGGTCAACACCAAATAGTGCACTAATTGGCATATCCAATGCTCACCTGCCCGATGGATCATGTCCATAGCTCTCCCTCATGAACCTATTAACCGAAGGACACAGCCACCAACACCCCCTTGCCCTCCTGTGCTCGATGGACAGTCGTGGCCGAAGTGAAAGGCACACACCACGTGTGCCCATAGCTGTCGATCCCTCCTTATCTTCTGGCCACGCAGCAGCTACTGGCAATCCCCTAAGTTCACCAGACAACCTATCTCGCTCTCTTGTTTCCTCAGTCCATCGCAAACACTTGGCCAAGAGCACGAGCGTGCACCAGAGCATCATTTTGACCAGTAAGGTCTAAACTCGCTCTCGGGCGAGCCTCGATCCCATCCATCCATCCCACTTGACTCCACCTTCACTCAGTCGTGCGCCTACACCAAAAACCCTTTGGATTGACGCCCGTAAGCTCGGATTCAAGCCGGGCATCGCCGTCTCATGTCACCGGTGGAACTCATGATTCCGGCCATGCCTCAACCTCCCTCTGCCCCCATTTGCTTCCTCTCATCGATGTGGAGCTCAAACAACTTCTTTTTGCAGGAGTCCATGGCCAAATCTTCGAGTTCATTTTGTCATCTTCGTCGCCGTACGGGTTCAATGCCGTCATCAATTTCTTCATCGCCGGTAGCTCTTCTGACCACCCACCGACGTGCAGCAACCTCATGAACCCCTTGTGTCATCCATTTCGCTGGTCGTAGCCTCCTATGCTGCCAGTGAGCTCACGTCATCCCTGACTCGTGGTTAGGGATGAATCCTCTCCTCTCCTCTCTCTTGCTAGTAGGTGGGCCCAGCCTGCCAGGTTTGAATGTGCACGACCATATCGCTGGCTGGGCCGAATTTGGCTGTTTCGGCCTATTAAGCCTCGCTAGTCTTTTTCTTGTTCTTTATCAGTAGCACTTTGATAAATTCCTCACACTTGGACTCCAAATTTTATTATTCAAATTCCTAGTGGCACCATAAATCTTTCTCTATTTAATAAGATAACTTGAACATTTTCTCCATGCAATGTTTCCGCATCACGTATTATATAGGCTATTTCTCTATATAAGTAACTTTTGAAATCCCTAGAATATTCATTTGAACTCCAAATCCAATGAATCCAAATTATAAATGTTTCTAAAATCACAACCTATTTGATTGGTAGATCTACTCATTTTTCCAAAAGGCTTTTCTGTATAGTTCTTTAGCAAACCATTTATTCCTATTAAATCAACTTGGATGAAATGCCTAGAAAATATCCATAGCTCTAAATCCAGTAGGGTCACTATGGTCATTTTTCATATAACCATAGGAGTCCAAGAAAAGCGATCCCAATATTTTTAGAACACTTATTTTTCTGCCTTTTTGCATTTGCTTATCATGGTTTGTCCCGGTGTTAGATTACGAAGTAGACAAAGTATTTGGAGAAGGACCAGAAGCATTTGAAGACTTTGCTGAGCCAGGCAAGCAACCTTTTGACCATGTTGAACACCCTTGTATTTTATTCATTAAGTAGAATTATTTTCGTGCATCAAAAGTATGGCTATGAGTATGCATTGATAGTTGTAGTTGATCCTATTAGCTAGTGATACCCTAGATGTTGATAATACTTGTCCTTGTCAACCCGGAAATACTTGGTGGGCATAGCTTATTGCTATGGTAGTTGCTTAGCCATGCAAAATGGGTAGCAAAATTGTAGGCTGGAAAGAATGCAAACTTATCAAAAAGTTTTATGAAAACCTCGTCGGGTGACACGGATGCCCGTGGGTGTATGAGAAGCAATGTTTTTAGAAACGATTGGATTTAAGCATGTGACCATCAGCCCAACCTACAACGCAACCACATTACCCTAGAATGGGAAAAGGCTTGACTTGAACCTTGGTTGGTGCTAGGGTAGAACCACACACATTGGCCCCTCATGAGATGACGATCGAGTGACATGAGGGACTGGTGATCAATGGGTGGGGCTCTACATAAGTACCAGTCTTGGTAATGGTTTTGTTCGAGTACTTTACTCGGATAATTAATGTATCACGAGTCGTGGCAGACACGGAAAGTATTCTTATCTTGTGGGTAAAGTGTGCAACCTCTCCAAAGTGTAAAATTATTAGAATAGCCGTTGTCCACAGTCAAGGACAGTTGGAATGACCACGCTTAGACTATATGCATAAGAACTAGCTGAGATGATGATGGTAATGAGAAGAGGAAGGAGATGATGATGAGTATGACAGTACGCGATACCGAGAATTATGAGAGGAGATGATCAAGTTGATGTTCAACATAATCTGTTTATGTTGATGTTTGTAAGTTGAGATACAATGGTTGAGGAGAACCACGTGGTCATGTTTTCAAAAACATAGGTCATGTGCATTTGAAAATTAGCTTTCCGCAAATTGCTAAACATAGTGTAGAAGCTTACCATTGTACTGAGCCATGAAAGGATATTTTGGTATTACATCTTTTGGGCTGGTTGCAAGTACATTCAATGAAATCACCTAGCTTGTCCCTGGCTATTAACTTGGCCAAGAATGGAAGACATAGGTTATGAAGATGAGTTCTTCGATGATGCCCCTACAAACTAGGCTTCTTCCCCAGTCAGCTTGCCTGTAGGTTATGGCTTGCTACGTGAGTTCAAGTTATTGTCCATGTTTTCGCTATAGTGTTTTATCTGGAGTTTGCCTTTATGGCTTATCTATGTAAGACTTGACCATGTTGGTCTCTGTAAGACTTAATCATGTTGTAATGGATGTATGCTTGTGATATCAATTTGTTGTACCAAGTGGCACGATCATGGGACATATGTTGTATATGTACAATCGGTGGCTTCGGTCTTATAGGTCGGTGCCACCATAGTTGTCCTACCCATCGTCTGGTAGGTTCGCCTAGTTTCCTTCTGCTCATGTGATCCAGGGTGGGGTTCTCAGTCCAAATGCTTTACGTCATTTGTCGTGGGATATGCGTTCAGCTTTTCTGTTGGCTTAACTGGGCATGAAAGAATAAAATGTATGACCAATTTACCTTCTCAATCACCCTTTCGGGATGATTTATTGAAGGAGCGTTTGCTATACGTGTCACCCATAACTCTCTTAACTTCTGGTCTTTGCGCGGTTGTATACAGTTGGCGAAAATTTCATCACGAACAGAGTCTCATGTTATAAAAAAACAAATTGCCAAAGAAAGCTATGGGCAATAATCATGGTCAAGGCAAATACAAACATTTGCACATAGTTGAGGGGGAAAAAATCCTTCAATAGTTCACTTAACTTCCAGGCGTGATTTTGGTTGTTTCCTGGTATTTGGACTCTGTGGTCTGCCTAAATGTTCTCGAGTTATCTATTTTGTTAGGAGGTTTTGACGGTTTAGGTCATGTACTGTATGGGGGTGTGGTCGGCCTTTCTATTGACCAGGCTATTAGGTTGCCCAAATAGTTCACTTCACTTCCATCTTATGTGTCAAATAGTTCACTTAACTTCTGAGTTGTAGTTGGTCTCCACAAATAGCTCACTTGACTTCCATTTTACGTTTCACATAGTTCGCTTAACTGTTGGGCTGCAATTGGTCTCTGCGCCAATTGGCGCAACGGGGTGAATATAAAACCCAGTGTGGAACCACATGATTGTGAGTGACCTTATGAGATCATTTAGGTTAGTTAATAGCCCTACACAAGTAGTTGAAACCCTAGGGTTGAATTCTAGAAAGTTAAAAGAAATCCGACAGGGGTGAGATAAGGAAGTAATTAAAATCCCCAACATAATTGGCAAAACAAACATTGAAGACAAATAAATATGAGCATAATCATTTGCATATAGTTGAGGAAAATCTTTGAAATATTTTGCTTAACTTCCATCCTGTAGTTGGCCTCTGCGTCAATTGGCAGAATGGGTCAGCTAGTTCTACAAAATTACCATAGTGGCACATTGATAATATAAACATGTTACAATACAAGGATTGAGCCCATAAACGTGATTAGAAAGGATGTGCATGAACTTTATTTAGAATTACTACATGTAATGTAAGGAAGGATCAAAGGAGAGACCTCATTAGCATGCTAGCACTTATAGCTAACCTGCTACAACTTCATTATTCCTGTCCGCAAATACTGTGGTTGATAACTTGAAGACTTGCATCAATATGGCCTCTTGCCTCTTATTTGACCTGGTTTGCCACTCCATGTGGAGCTGGGAGCTTGCAATATGTTGATCTGCACTTTCTTATAAAAGCATCAAACCACAAACAACTTTGTTACTTGACTGGAAGTAGTAGCAACGAATATTCAGTTAAGAGTAGCAAGATGAAGAGCATGAGTTTAAGTAGCATAACATTTAATCAATCTAGATTTTAAATTGAAGACGTGTAGTAGGAAAGCATGATCATCATCATCATGAGTTAACATTTGGTAACAAGATAAAATGCAGATGATGGAATGGAATACACATGCAACAATTTCTCTCGACAAGCATGCATATGTTCTATTCCTTGTAAGGAATACATATATCTCACAAACAAGGGTAAAATGGAGAAGTGGAATTTGTTCCCCTTTTCGGATGTAGGACTATTCTTAAAGGGATCAACAGGGGTGTAAATTCTAGACGTTTGAGAGGGAGGAGGCATCCCATGAGGAAGCAGTGCTCATTATTCTAATTATTATTAACCCAACTCACTTGACCACTGCAAGCATCAAATATTATTTCCCAAGACGTGCAAAAGATCTGCGCATCTTTGTATTAAGATTGGAAAGAGAATGTTATATGTACATGGGATGGAACAAAAGAAGAAAGATGGTCACATGGCTGTAACAAACAAGCAACCCCGCTACAACATTGAAGTTATTACGATATCCCTCTGTCATGTCTGTCGTGCCTAGTGTGTTCACCTAGCCTTGTTTCCTACGAAATCTTGGCAGACACTAAATGAATACCTTGCTAGCTGGAAGAAGCATCTCTTCATCAAGCAAATACATGAATTTACGTGTGGATAGTAAGGCTTGGTTAGCTACACCAACATCAAAAGTCCAGCTTTCACCAAGCCGGCAACAAAAATGTGATATCTTGCTTCATCGGTGTTACTATGAAAATTCTACCCCAATCCAATCATGCAAAATTGTGAGTGGACTCATGTCAACATAGCCACAAGAAAAAATGGAAGTGTAAACACTGCAATGTTGGTAAGGGGATACTCATAGTGCACCATGAAAGCTCATCCAATCCCTTGGTGGTTTTGGTAATTTATGTCAACACACATATCGTTGAACTAATGATCTTCTTGAGTATATTTTAGGAAAATTTCAATATAGGTACAACAATGGAAGTGGAAATGCACCCCTCAAAGTGCTAAGGAAAAGTGTTGGATCAAGCCTCAAGACTTTTCTTTTTATTTAAGTGATCAAACATCACATTGAGTCCATAGGCATGACAATACTATCAAAAGGGGATGAGGTTCAGAAGATGAGTTCTTCGCTCAAGTTCTTAAAGATCAAGCTCCAAAAGCCTCAGACAGTTTAAGCTCCCACTATATCAAACCCTAATGTTATCTTGGACTCACCAAAAAAATACACATCGGAGTCACCAAGCCATTCTAATATAGCCGTTGTCCTAAACCCTAGCGCTGCATCGCTCTCACCGAGATGACCCATCGGTCTCACCCAAGAGCACTTGCCAACTGCTACTTGTGAGCTGCATTGGGATTTCCCCGAAGAGGAGAGGAGATGCAGTATAGTAGAGATAAGTATTTCCCTCAGTTAAGAACCAAGGTTATCAATCCAATAGGAGAATCACACAAAGCCTCATGAACAACACATGCACACACAAAAGCAAATACTTGCACCCAACGCAAACAAGAGGGTTGTCAATCCCCTTGGCGGTTACTTGCAAGGATTAAATCTTGTAGTGGTAGATAGATAAATTGCAAAGATAAAATAAAAGAAAATAGAAAATTTCAACAAGGTATTTTTATGTTTTTATATATGATAAAAGTAGACCCCGGGGGGCATAGTTTTCACTAGAGGCTTCTCTCTCGAGCACATAGCATACAATGGGTGAACAAATTACTGTTGGCAATTGATAGAAAAGCACATAGTTATGATGATATTCAAGGCAATGATCATGTATATAGGTATCCCGTCCGAGACAAGTAGACCGATTCCTGCCTGCATCTACTACTATTACTCCACCCATCGACCGCTATCCAGCATGCATCTAGGGTATTATGTATAAAATAGAGTAACACCTTAAGCAAGATGACATGATGTAGACAAAGTAAACCCAATCAATATGAATAAACCACGTTGTTTTACCCTTAATGGCAACAATACAAATACGTGTCTTTCCCCTACTTTGTCACTGGAATATAGAGCATCGCAAGACTAAACCCATCACAAGGCACCTCTCCCACTGAAGATAAATCAATCTTGTTGGCCAAACCAAATGGATAGATCAGAGAGAAATACAAAGCTATAACAATCATGCATAATAAAGTTCAGAAAAGACTCCATTAATATTCATAAATATTCAGATCATAAACCCACAATTCATCGGATCCCAACAAACACACCGCAAAAGAAGATTACATCAGATAGAACTCCAAGAACATCAAGGAGAACATTGTATTGAAGATCAAAGAGAGAGAAGAAGCCATCTAGCTACTAGCTATGGACCCATAGGTCTATGGTGAACTACTCACACATCATCGGAAGGCAGCAAGGATGATGTAGAAGCCCTCCGCGATCGATTTCCCCTCTGGCAGAGTACCGAAAAGGCCTCCAGATGGGATCGTGAAAGAACAGAAGCTTGCGGTGGCGGAAAAAGTGTCTCGGGTGGCTCTCTGGTATATTGGGACTATTTGGGAATTTATAGAGGTGAAATTAGGTCAAGAGGTGCCATGAGGGGCCCACAAGTTCAAGGGGTGCTAACCCCTGGGGCGCGCCTGGTGAGCTTGTCGCTCCCTCGTGACTCTTTTGGTCTTCTCCTGAACCTTCATGGGTCCCTTCTGGTCCAGAAAAATCACCGTAAAGTTTCATCGTGTTTGGACCCTATTTGATATTGATTTTCTGAAAAGCCAAAAACAGCAACTGGCACTGGGGACTAGGTTAATAGGTTAGTCCCAAAAAATGATATAAAATAGCACATAAATGCATATAAAACATCCAAGATTGATACTATAATATCATGGAACAATCAAAAATTATAGATATGTTGGAGACGTATCAAGCATCCCCAAGCTTAATTCATGCTCATCCTCGAGTAGGTAAATGATTAAAATAGAATTTTTGATGTGGAATGCTACCTAACATGTTCATCATGTAATCTTTCTTTTATGGTATGAATATTAAGATGTGAATGATTCAAAGCAATAGTCTATAATTTGATATAAAGACATCAATACTCAGGCATACCAACAGACAATCATGGCTTTCTAAATAAAAATGCTAAAGAATGCTATCCGTACAAAATCATATAGTCTTGTCATGCTCCATCTTCTTAACACAAAATATAAATCATGTACAATCTCGATGACAAGCCGAGGAATTGGTTCATACTTTTTAACGCGCTTCAGCTTTTTCACCCCCACGCAATACATGAGCATAAGACATGGACATAGCACTATGGGTGGAATAGAATGCGGTGATAGAGATTAATAAGGGGAAGTCAAAAAGGAAGATAGTCTCACATCGACACGACTAATCAACGGGCTATGGAGATGCCCAGCAATTGATGTCAATGCGAGGAGTAGGGACTGCCATGCAACGGATGCACTAAGAGCTATAAGTGTATGAAAGCTCAAACTGAAAACTAAGTGGGTGTGCATCCAACTTGCTTGCTCATGAAGACCTTGGGCATTTGGGGAAGCCCATCATCAAAATATACAAGCCAAGTTCTATAATGAAAAATTCCCACTAGTATATGAAAGTGACAACATAGGAGACTCTCTATATGAAAAACATGGTGCTACTTTGAAGCACGAGTGTGGAAAAGGATAGTAACATTGCCCCTTCTCTCTTTCTCTCATTTTTTTCTTTTTTTGTTGGGCTCTTTTTGGCCTATTTTTTCTCACCTTTTTTTATTTCCTCACTGGGACAATGCTTTAATAATGATGATCATCACACTTCTATTTACTTACAACTCAATATTACAACTCGATACTAGAACAATATTACTCTATATGATTGCCTCTGGTAGTGTACCAGGATATGCAATGATGCTAGCGTAACATGTATGATAATGATGAGCGGTGGCTGAGCCACAAATACTATGTCATCGATATGATCATGCAAATCAATATGACAATGAATGTGTATGTCATAATAATGGAACGGTGGAAGTTGCATGGTAATATATCTCGGAATGGCTATGGAAATGCGATGATAGGTAGGTATGCTGGCTGTTTTGAGGAATATATAAGGAGGCTTATGTGTGATAGAGCGTATCATATCATGGGGTTTGGATGCACCGGCGAAGTTTGCACCGACTCTCGAGGTGAGAAAGGGCAATGCACGGTATTGAATAGGCTAGCAAATTGCGGAAAGGTGAGAGTGTGTATAATCCATGGACTCACATTAGTCATAAAGAAATCACATACTTATTGCAAAAGTCTATTAGCCCTCGAAGAAAGTACTACTACGCATGCCCCTAGGGGGGAGGTTGGTAGGAGTTAACCTCGCGCACCCCGACCCTCATGCAAAGGAAGACACTCAATAATAAATCGTGCTCCAACTTCTTAGCATAACTAGAGACTATACGTACATGCTTCGGGAATCACAAACCTTAACACCAATATTCTTACTAAACCAAAATCATTCACTAGTACCTCCCACATATTACCATCTCAATATCGCAAAACTATTGCAAGGAATCAAACTTATCACATTTAGTGATCTACATGAAAGTTTTTATCATATCCCTCTTGAATACCTATCATATCAGGACCAATTTCATAACATGTGCATATGCCATTACTATTTATCAAAGCACAGGTTTACTCCCAGAGGGGGGGTGAATGTGAGATTTTTACAAATTCGTCAAACTCTGAAGAATTTGACGAAGATCAAAGTGAAGAAATAGAAACGCGAGGGAAACTAAGTCATCACAGAATCAGAGTGCATGCTTACAGGATACGTAAAAGTGAAGAACATGCAATCAGATAAGCATACACGCATGAAGAATGTGAGCTGAGGAAATGAAAGATAGCATGATGAAATACTTTAGTTCAAATTCATCAGAGGATAGATCACAAATTATTCAGCAGAGGAATAATGTAAGAGAGGGTGAGGAATTTGAAACCAGGTTGGCTCGGTGAAGACACAACAATTTGGTAGACCAGTTCCAGTTGCTGTATCAACTGTACGTCTGGTTGAGGCTGTGAGTCGCAACTCAGAGGACACACGGTCCTCACCGTATTCCTCTTGAGCTAAGGTCACTTAGTCCTCACCCAATAACTCATGGTAAGTCTTCAAGGTAGACTTCCAAAACCTTCACAGACTTGCACTACAAAAAAAAACACTTTCGTGATGATATGTGTTTGTCACAATAGGTCATGTTTTCTGTCATGCATGTACATCCATGATGATTTTATGACAGAATCAAGATAGTCATACCTGTGTTGTCGTAGAAGTGTTCCATGACAATACTCAAATTATCATCACGAAAGTGTCCACTTCCATGATGATAAATGGTGCGCCATGGAAGTGTTTTCGTCAAGGGTAACCGACACGTGGCATCGACCGTAATGGGTCACCGTTAAGCTATCGGGTCCGGTTTTGGATCCGATAACCTGTTAACAGCAATGACCAATGGCGATTTTCCACGTGTAAAATTCTCATTGGCCGAAAGAACCACGTGTCAACTCCGTGTTGGGATAGATGTCATCCAGCGAATGGACAGGACGCGCCTATGATACGTCAACACATGGCTTGGCCCAACAGTGGCCCATTTAGGTCAAAAGGTAGCGTGTCGACCCACGAAAAGCCTGTTAACGGCCTGTTCGCATATAGCCCATTTACAGCCTGCTAACTCACGGCCCGTTATGGCCTATCCAAATTAGGCCCAGTAGCGTCATCTGGGCCATCCAATATGATTCCAGCCCGTTGTAACTTCCGGCCCATGTATGGCCCATGACGTCTTTCGGCCCATATGAGGTCCTTTGTAACTCCAGGCCCATTAACGTTCTGTGGTGAAACTGGCCCATAATGAACAGTATATCGCTTTATACCCATTAAAGGCCTATTATTCCATTGGGCCGTTTCTAGCCTGTCGTGGTATAACACGGCCACCTATGGGGCCATCGGCCCCTTGTGGTTCGGCAGGGGGGAAGAGCACATTACACAAAGAGCGGAGAGCATAGAGCAGCACGACAGCGATGACACGAGCAGTTTTTACACAGGTTCGGGCCGCTGCGAGGCATAAAACCCTACTCCTGCTTTGGTGGATTGATGAAAGGACCGTGGTGGAGGCGCAACGCTCTAGCCCGGCAAGGTCGCCTTGGGACAAGAGCAGCTACACACGTATGAGTGTGTAGGGGTCTGAATCCTTTCTAAGGTAGCCACGACCCTCCTTTTATAGGTCAAGGGGTTACCACAATGGCAAAACGGTCATTATCCAGTGATTAGATAGCCACGGTGCTATCATACCTAACTCTGGCAGTTAGGACAAAGTGCATTAAATGCACCGCTTAACATCACGTCGCAGATGCGGCCCGGCAAGCCTTGCCGCGCCGTCTTGGTCATCTCCTATCTGCCTGTGTGACACGTGTCCGGACGGGTGTCACACAGGGGTAATCTTCACTCCAAACAGCTGCCACGCGCTAAATGGCAGCCACTTAACCACCTGGGGGCTCAACACTGCACTGATAGATGACTTGCGTCACGGTGAGGTGGAGCGGTGGCGCTTTGGCGGGGTAGGCCGCCCTCAGCGTCCCTGGCAAGCCTGCCGGGGGAGTCTTGAGACTTGTCTTTGGGGTAACCTCGACCCCGCCAGGCTCGCCTGCCCGGCAAGGGAGATTTTTCCGTAGTGGTATCTTGCTCATTTGGTTGGTCTTGGTCTTCTTGATCTGCCCTTTGATTTCTCAAAGAGCTATCTCTTCAGCATGGTCTCGTCTTGGATGTTGCAACCTTGCTCTTGAGCATGTGTACAGTCCAGGAAACACACGCCTGGGGTTTGTTGCACCGACAGGAGCCCCCGGGCCTGGCCCGAACGCGCTGCCGAGCATCGGGTAGGCCTAGTACACAGGCGAGGGGGTTGTGGTAGCTCGTCCTTTGAGATCTTCTTTGCTTCTTCATTAACTTGTGCTTGAGTCAGTTTCCAGTTTTTCCGCTCGTCGCGTGATGCCAATTGCAGTGGGGCCATCTCTGTAATGGCCCGTGCATGACTTTAACACACGGGGGAGTAACTGCAAATTTACTCATCCCACCACGCCCTTATCCTTTGCCATGTATGCCGCATGCATTGAGTGGGGTAGGTAACGGAGGTGCGTGGTGTGGGAGATAGTGTCATGGCAGGGGCCTGGTTATTCTTGGGTTGGTGTAAGGGGACGGCAATCGGATCCGGCCGTTGGTGGTAGTTTAGACGAGTCGGATCAGAAAGAACCCCTCTGGGTGGGGGTGAGGGATCAGCCCCCAGCCCCAATCCACCTATAAAGAAGGGGGGTGAGAAGGAGCAGAAGTGTCCATCCACGCACCTCCCCTCTTTCATTCCTTGCCTTCTCCTTTGTTATGTTGAGGGAGAGAGACCGGGGCCAAGCCCCGGGCTCTAGCTCGGGGTCGATGATGCCGAACGCTCATGCTGATGCTCGAGGAGTGAGTCTGGTCCAGGGCCGTAGGGGATGCGGTGGTCGAAGGTTTGGGCGCCGAACCGCCCACAGTGTGGGAGGCGTTACGCTTCTCCAAAATGGTGAACCGCCCGTCTTCCCCACACGAGCCGGCCACCTGATGGGGAGTGCTTGTCCTGGCCGCAGGTCGCTGAGGTTCGTCATCCCGATGGCGAGGCTCCTGGGGCTTCCGGTGCCTGTCCGGGGTGCAGTGCTCTAGATCCTTGGTAATCACAGCACTGCTCCTTCCAGCGGAGTCGGGGTTGACGTTGAAGATGGCGGCGCCTTCCTGCCCGCCAAGGTGGGGAGCAGTGCTCTTCGCGCACCTTGGACGTCGTCGTCGTCTGCTGTTTTCCCAGGGGAGGTGACGGGCCGAGGGGCCGGTGTCCTCCTGGAGCGGTGGTGATGAGGAAAAAATGAGGGAAGACGGAGAAGGCGGGTGGCAAGCCGTCAGGTCGGAGTACGATGGCACCGACGCCTTCGTCTTGTACTGTCGGCCCGCTGCCTCGTCTTTCTGTTCTTCCCCTTCCTCCCCAGCACCATCATCACCAGTCTCTTCAGGACAGTTGCCGGGGAGGGGGTCGCTCTCTTGGTGCCTTCGCCTCCTCCAGCAGTCTTCCAACTGAGCTCCGGCGGCTCTCCTCGCCGACGCTTGGGCTGGGGCTTCTTACTGGCCCTGGGGGTGGTGACCAGGGCACCGCCGTGCTGCTCCCTCTGTCCCTCTCCTTCACAGCCTCGCCATTCCCGATCTTGTCAGGCTGTGCCCGGCAAGCCCTGACGGGATCGGGCTGGGCTTCTTCTCAGGCACCCCTTTTGCCCTCTTGACCTCCCACTGTAGTTCCTAGGAGGAGAGGAACAAGAAAGGGATTACAGGGCACTTATCTTTTTTCAGTCTAAAATATGTAGGCA
Organism: Thinopyrum elongatum; assembly: GCA_011799875.1. Classification (NCBI taxonomy): domain Eukaryota; kingdom Viridiplantae; phylum Streptophyta; class Magnoliopsida; order Poales; family Poaceae; genus Thinopyrum; species Thinopyrum elongatum. Next base: position 284,206,512 of record CM022301.1, read on the forward strand.
TTTGCCAAACTTTAGTCTAAAATATGTAATCTGCTTTATCCATGTTTGTGTCCTGTAAGATCTATACTTACTTATCGCATATTAATGAAAAAGACAAGCCTTGCCAGGTACTTGTGCATGTGTCCCGTCCATGTAGAGGCGAGATGCCTCTATACGTTTAAGTAAACAAGTTTTCTCCGGCAAGCTATCTTGCTGGTGCCTTTCGTTTTTTGCCATGGGGCCTGGCCTGCCGAGCACAAAACCATGGAAAGGGACCAGCCCCTCGTCGAACCCCCTCCGTCAAAGGCCACTACAACCATCCTGACCGAAGCAACATTTGGGATGTAGGACGGGAGCACCCATGCTTCGAAGGTGACGAGGTTTTCATATGCACAAGTTTTCATCTTACAGAACATGCATGGATAAGAAATAACTTATCTGCTTGGCTTGTCGGGGACTGATATGTAGGCTTGTCTTCATTTCTTCTCTTCGGGACCAAGTCCACGGCAAGAACCCTGCAGCTTAGTGCAGAGGAGAACAATGCTACATGTGCCCTGATCTACATGATCATGCTATGCTCATGTTATGCTTATGCATGCATGCAAGTTTTAGGGGGCCCCAGCGCTTCGTTTATTCATCTGTTACTCAGGGTCTGCGCCTAGCTTTGTACAAAGGGTTACATGCAACATCGGCAAGGCTTGTACAAAAGGTGGATGCCGGGCAGGGCCCGACAGCCGCTCCTTATGGGTAGAACTTAAGGAGATACTCAATGTTCCATGAGTTTTGCAACTGAATGCCATCTCCGGTCTCCAGACGGACTGCGTCGGGTCTGGTGACTCGTACTACCCGGTAAGGGCCTTCCCACTTCGGTGTCAACTTGTTTGCGCCCTTGGCGGACTGAACACGCCTAAGGACAAGGTCGCCTTCCTCAAAGCTCCGGCATGAACCCTGCAGCTATGATAGCGATGCAGGGCTTGCTGGTAGCGTGCAGCACGCGTAGCAGCCCGGAGACAATTCTCCTCAAGTAGCACAGCGTTGTCACGCCGGTGCTGTTCTTGCGCTACTTCATCGTAGGCAAGTACTCGAGGTGATCCATATATGAGTTCCGTGGGGATCACTGCTTCTGCCCCATAGACTAGGGAGAAGGGAGTCTGGCCGGTAGCTCGATTTGGTGTCATACGGAGGGACCAAAGAACCACCGGCAGCTCATCGATCCATCGCCTGCCACACTTCTGCAGCCTATCAAATGTTCTTGTCTTGAGTCCTCGCAGCACTTCAATGTTCGCCCTCTCAGCTTGTCCGTTGCTTCTGGGATGAGCAACAGAGGCAAATGAGACCTTGCTTCGAGGGCATGAACGTATTGCATGAAGGCGCGGCTTGTGAATTGGGTGCCATTGTCAGTGATGACTCTGGCGGGTACTCCGAAATGGCACACCAATCCTTTCAAGAACTTGATAGTTGACTGTGCGGTCACCTTCCTCACGGGCTCCACTTCCGGCCACTTTGTGAACTTGTCGATGGCGAGTACAAGAACTCAAAGCCCCCGGTAGCACGGGGGAAAGGGCCCAAGATGTCGATCCCCCAGACCGAAAAGGGCCATGACAAAGGGATCGTCTGGAGAGCATGAGCAGGTTGATGGATATTCTTGGAGTGGAACTGGCAGGCTTCACATCTGGTGACTAGCTAGATTGCATCTTGGAGGGCCGTGGGCCAGTAGAAACCTTGCTGGAAAGCCTTTCTGACTAGGGCCCTTGATCCAATATGGGAGCCGCACATGCCTTTGTGTATCTCCGTCAGCAGTTCCTTCCCTTCTTCTTGACAAACGCACTTTAATTTCACACTGTTGGGCCTCCTTCTATATAGTACGTCATCGACGAACTGATACATACTGGCCCTCCGGGCTACTTTTTCAGCTTCTTCTTGCTCTTCGGGAAGTTCTCCTGTTTGGAGGTAACGGACTAAGTGTCGTGCCCAAGTTGGAGCCTAAGGCTCGACAACAAGGATCAGCGGCACCTCCTCGTTCGTGGGAGCACATGCCTCAACCGCGAGAATTGGAAGTTTGGCGGGAGGGTGCTGCTTGCCAAGCGAAGTGGAGTTGTTCCCGCCAACCTCTCTGCCGGGAGAGGCCTGCCGGAGTCCAGTTTCCTCCTCTTTCTGGCCATTGTTGCTGGGGATACGGAGGGTTGAGTCAGGTGGAGAACAAAAGTCCCTGGTTCCACAGGAAGCTTTTGCACAGCGCACTTTGACAGATGATCAGCAATGCTGTTTTCCGCACGGGGTACGTGCTCTGTTTGCAATCTGTCAAAGCGCTCCTCCAGCTTTCTCACTTCCTCCACGTATGCCTCCATCAATGGACTTTGATAATCCTTGTTTACTTGCCTCACCACAAGTTGTGAGTCTCCATGAATGATCAACTTTTTGATTCCCAGTTCTGTTGCGATCCTGAGCCCGGCAAGGAGTCCTTCATATTCTGCGGTGTTGTTGGTAGCCTTCTTCCGGGGGAAATGCATTTGAACCACGTACTTGAGGTGCTACCCAGTGGGTGCGATGAGAAGCACGCCAGCTCCCGCACCTTGTAGGGAGAAGGCACCATCAAAGTACATAATCCAATCTTGGGGCGCTTCCCTGCCGGGAATAATTGTCTCCGGTGTCTCTTCATCTGGAGTTGGTGTCCATTCTGCAATAAACTCCGCCAATGCTCTGCTCTGAATAGTTGATGTGCTCTCAAACTTCAAACCAAAGCTTGATAACTCCAAAGCCCACTCCACTATTCTGCCAGTGGCCTCAGGGTTCCTCAGTATGCGTTGCAAGGGGAAGCGGGTAACAACCGTGATTTCGTGGGCTTGGAAGTAGTGGCGCAGTTTCCTTGAGGCCATGATGAGGCCAAAGATCAACTTTTGCATGCCAGAGTACCTTGATCTAGCCCCCTGGAGTAGGGAACTGACAAAGTACACTGGCCGGTGCACCACCTTCTTCCTTGCCGCGATTCTGGAATTGTCTCCGCTACCCTGCTCTTCTTTGTTCTGATCTGTTCCTGAACTTGGCAGGACGAGTTCACTTTTCTCACCGGAGGGGATGGTTGCCGCGGCGGCTCCTTCATCTACTTTCCGATGGGCCACCAGTGCTGCACTAACCACTTGATTGGTTGCCGCTAGGTATAGCAGCAACGGCTCTTGTGGTTTAGGAGCGACTAGGGTGGGAACAGAGGAAAGGTAGGTCTTCAAATCTTGCAGCGTAGCGTCCGCCTCCGGGGTCCACTCCATGGGCCCTGCCTTCTTCAAGATTTTGAAAAATGGCAAAGCGCGCTCGGCAGACTTGGAAATGAACCTGCTCAATGCAGCAACACATCCAGTCAAACGCCTCACATCTTTAATTGTCTTGGGTGCTTGAATCTGCTCGATCACCTTGATCTTGTCGGGGTTGGCCTCTATCCCCCGGTGGGACACGAAGAAGCCAAGTAGCTTGCCGGAAGGAACGCCAAACACACACTTCTCCGGGTTCAGCTTCAAGTGGATCTTGCGAAGATTCGCGAAGGTCTCTTCCAGGTCCTGAATGAGGGTTGATTTGTGTTTGGTTTTGACCACTATGTCATCCATGAAAGCTTCAATATTCCTATGCAGCTGTGACTCAAAACCAATTTGCACTGCTCTTGCAAAAGTGGATCCAGCGCTTTTTAACCCAAAGGGCATCCGTACAAAACAGTACGTGCCACATGGGGTTATGAACGCGGTCTTCTCTTCATCTTCCTTGGACATGAAAATCTGGTGGTACCCGGAGTAGGCATCCAAGAAGGAAAGCAGGTTTCATCCAAAGGTGGAATCCACAATTTGATCGATGCGCGGCAAGGGGAATGGGTCCTTCGGGCATGCTTTATTCAGATCTGTGAAATCTATGCAAAGCCTCCACTTCCCATTCGCCTTGCGCACCACCACTGGATTCGCCAACCAAGTTGGATGTAATACCCCTCTGACCAAACCAGCAGCTTCGAGTTTCTTGATCTCTTCGGCAATAAACTGCTGCCGCTCTAAAGCTTGCTTTCGGACCTTCTGTTTGACGGGCCGGGCATGTGGGCAGACAGCAAGGTGGTGCTCCATTACCTCCCTGGGAACACCGGGGATGTTAGATGGTTGCCAAGCAAACACATCGACATTTGCCCGCAGGAAGGCAACGAGCACGCTTTCCTATTTGTCATTGAGGGTGGAGCTGATAGTGAATGTACCATCAGCGCCAACCAGCCCTGTCGGGACCTTCTTCACAGCGAGCGCAGCAACCTTTGATCTCTTGCTATTGGAACTCTCCGGCAAGTCATCAACAGGCACAGCGCACTCCGAAGAGGCGCGCTTCCCGGATTCTTTGCTGGCATCCTTGCTAGCTTTCTTCCCTTTCTTGCTTTCCTTGGTGGGAGCGGTAGCTTCCATGGCCTCTACAGCGACTTCTTCTCAGTACATCTTGTCCATGCATATAATTGCGTCCTTTTTGTCTGATGGAATGGAAATGACGCCCATTGGCCCTGACATCTTCAGCGTGTTGTAGGCATAGTGTGATGCCGCCATGAATTTTGCTAGGGCTGGACGACCAAGGATTCCATTGTATGGCAGGGGGAGGTCAACCATATCAAACACGATCTTCTCAGTCCGGTAGTTTAACTCCCCCCCCCCCCCCCCCCCCCCCCGCCAAACATTACCGGCAGTGTGATCTTCCCCTTAGGACGACTTCTGTCGGGGTTGATCCCTTGGAAAGTACCAGTAACTTTGAGCTCTTCATCTGCTATCTGGAGCTTGCTGATGACCTTGGGAGAAATTAGATTCAACTCGGCCCCGCTATCAACCAACATCTTTGTGACTTTGAGGTTGCGGATTGTTGGTGAAACCAACAACGGCAAACACCCTACCGCGGTGGTGCGGTCAGGGTGATCCTCTTCATCAAAGATGATGGGCGTGTAGGACCACTTGAGTGGCTTCCGAGAATCTGCCGCTGGCTCCACGGCATTAACCTCACGCACCCACTTTTTAAGCTGGCGGTGAGAGGAATGCAAGGATGCACCTCCGTCAATGCATAGGGCGTCAGTAGCCTTCTGGAACTCCTGCTCACTGGTTTCCTCTTCATCTCCTTCATCACCCTCGTCATCACATTCCTTCTTCCCACAGCCTCTGGCAGGTTTCCCTTGATACTGAGGGGCCTTGCCGGGGCGACCTCCTCTACCGCCTCGGCCCTTCCCGCCAACGCCATCTTGATCTCTCTCTTGTCACGCTTCTCGTACTCAGCCTTCTGCTTCTTGACGAGTTGCTCAACCTGATGACACTCTTGAAGATCGTGGCCTTTGGTCCGATGGATCTTGCAGTACGGCCCGTCAGCCTTCCCAGCCTTCTCGGCAGCCGCGGCTTCCCGGCAATCAGCGCACACGGCAACTTCCTTGCTGGGAGCCTCGGTCTTGGCCTTCTTGCCGGTACTAGGAGTACTCGATCCTTCAATAGCTAGCACTGCCTTATCCCTGCGTTTCTTGTTCTTCTTCTTCTGATTGGTGGCGTCGTCGTCGTCCTCTGAGTCAACATCGACGCCATCTTCTTCACCGGGGAGACGCCTCCCCTCCTCTGTTCGGGCACACTTATCCGCCAAAGTGTACAGCTCATTCACAGTCTTGGGCAACCGGACGTTCATCTTGGAACGTATCCTGCGGTTGCGTATGTTGGACTGGAATGCAGCTATCACAGCTGCCGGGTGGATGTCCAGAATGTTCCTGTGCACCCGACTGAACCTCCGCATGTATTTCCACAAACTCTCTCCTTCCTTCTATTGGAGGAGCTGCAAGTCGCTGGGACGCCCTAGTTCTTAATGACCGCCCGTGAAGGCGCCAACAAATTCATGGCACAGGTCGGCCCAGGACGAGATGGATTTCTCCGGCAAGTGCATCAACCACAACCTCACATTTGGCTTCAGTGCCAAAGGGAAGTAGTTGGCGAATACCCTCTCATCTCTTCCTCCGGTGGCTTGAACGGCAATGGTGTAGACGCTCAAGAACTCTGCCGGGTTCAATCTTCCATCGTACTTTTCTGGTATCTCTGGCTTGAACGTACGGGCAGATGGCCAACGTACTTGCCGCAGCTTGCGAGTGAAGGCGGGGCACCCAACCTCGAAAGGCAGGTATCCGTCTCCATTGGGCACAGGCTCGTCGACGTCGAGGCCATTGCGCTTATCAGACTGGCGGCGGGTTTCGCGGCGTCGTTCGATGGTGACGCACGTGTCCTTCCTCTGCCCGTCTTCCAGGACTCATCCCTGGTCTCGATGCGCCCGGGGATCAGATGAAGCCATCGATACATCGTCGGGTTCTTGGCCGCATGGCTCTGGCTGTGGCCCCTGCGCTGGCTGCCACGGAGGGGATTGCACTGTGGGGGTGGCCCCTTCGGTACGGCCAGCGGCTCGGGCTGTTGTCGCCGCCTGTGGAGGCCGTGGCGGGCCTCCCCGCTGTGATCCTCCCGCCTCAGCGAAACCAATCAAGCTCTGAATGGTGGCTCTCCACTCATCCATCTGATCGACCACCGGCGGAAATCTCAACAGGAGTTGGGCCCGCACCATGGCTTCCGAAGCGGTGCTCGGCATAGACGACGATGCAGATCACGACGTCGCCTGGCTTCTGACGGTGCCGGAAGTGACGGCGCCGTGCTCTCGTCGCCATGAGCCGGTCGCCAGGGTGGCGTGGCGACGAGGTGGATGCGCTTGGGGATTGGCGACCCCATTCGGCGCACCGTCTCGGCCAGCTTGTCCTGGGGGTGGCGCGTGCCCGGTAGCCGCACCTGCAGCGGGGGCGGCTAGAGGGTTGCGGTTTACCCCAGAGCAAGCGCCATCGCTGCGGCTGCGTTCCTCAGTGGGGCAGAGAGGTGGAGATGGAATAATCTCTCCACCCGCATCCTGTGGAGCATGGCCGCTGGGATGCTGTTGATGTTGTCCCTGTCCGGCGCCTCCCGCTCCTGTTTCTGCCGCAGGGGGAATGGCGACGACGCCGCCTGCACCGGCCATGTCCCCCGCAGCGCCCGCGTCCCTGTGCGCCTCCATAGCCCCCACGGCATTAGCGGCCGCATGCGAAAGGGCCTTCGAGGTGGACGGGTGAGCTACAGCACCGGATTTTTTCTTGGGCGCCATGGATGATGAAGCCGTTGATGAAGAAAATGATGATGAAGATGACGCGTTGCTTACACCCTCGGGTTCGCGCAAGCGCTTCCCCCTACCTGGCGTGCCAAAGATGTCGTGGTATAACACGGCCACCTATGGGGCCATCGGCCCCTTGTGGTTCGGTAGGGGGAAGAGCACATTGCACAAAGAGCGGAGAGCATAGAGTAGCACGGCAGCGATGACATGAGCAGTTTTTACCCAGGTTCGGGCTGCCGCGAGGCGTAAAACCCTACTCCTGCTTTGGTGGATTGATGAAAGGACCGTGGTGGAGGCGCAACGCTCTAGCCCGGCAAGGTCGCCTTGGGACAAGAGCAGCTACGCATGTATGAGTGTACAGGGGTCCGAATCCTTTCTAAGGTAGCCACGACCCTCCTTTTATAGGTCAAGGGGTTACCACAATGGCAAAACAGTCATTATCCAGTGATTAGATAGCCACAGTGCTATCATACCTAACTCTGGCAGTTAGGACAAAGTGCATTAAATGCATCGCTTAACGTCACGTCACAGATGCGGCCCGGCAAGCCTTGCCGCGCCGTCTTGGTCATCTCATGTCTGCCTGTGCGACACGCGTCCGGACGGGTGTCACACAGGGGTAATCTTCACTCCAAACAGCTGCCACGCGCTAAATGGCAGCCACTTAACCACCTGGGGGCTCGACACTGCACTGATAAATGACTTGTGTCACAGTGAGGTGGAGCGGTGGCGCTTTGGCGGGGTAGTCCGCCCTCAGCGTCCCCGGCAAGCCTGCCGGGGGAGTCTTGAGACTTGTCTTTGGGGTAACCTCGACCCCGCCAGGCTCGCCTGCCCGGCAAGGGAGGTTTTTCCTTAGTGGTATCTTGCTCATTTGGTTGGTCTTGGTCTTCTTGATCCGCCCTTTGATTTCCCAAAGAGTTATCTCTTTAGCTTGGTCTCGTCTTGGATGTTGCAACCTTGCTCTTGAGCCTGTGTACAGTCCGGGCAACACACGCCTGGGGTTTGTTGCACGGACACAGCCCGTGTTATCTTTCGGCCTTCTAAGGGCCCATTTATTCTTGGGCTCATTTCCAGTATTCGATTACTTAAGTTCCGTTATTGGCCTGTTCTGCTTGTGGGCCAAATTCAGCTCGGGGTTACAGTCGGCCCGTTTGTGGTCCGTTAATCCGTTGGGCCGTTTTCATGGCTTCATCAAGTACAGCCCATTAACGACCCGTTATGCCTGTCGATAGAATTAAGCCCGTTATACATATCGGCCTATCAACGGCCCATTACGGGCGGCCCATAAATAGACGATTCCCATTCTAGCCCATTTACGGCCCATATTGCGGTCCGTTATTGGTCCATGAATAGTACGGCCCATGTTTGGCCAATCGATCATACGGCCCGTAGATGGCCCATGGATCCTACGGCTCATAGGAGGCCCATGGTCACTACAGCAGGTAGCAGGACCATGGTTACACCGGTCTGTATGTTGCCCATGGTTATTGTGGCCTAGTTTTAAAAAATAGGTTATTGTGGCCACTAGCAAACCGCGGAAAAAGAACTGCAGTGACTACAAGCAAACAAATAAACAAGACAATAAGGAAATAAATAAGCAAGCAACTTACGCTAGGCTATTATGGCTATTACACATATTACATCCACTGGGCATCAAAGTTCGCCACCAGTGCAAATATAGGGAACAAAGCAGCATATTACATACATTGGGCGTCTAAATTGGCAACCAGTGCAAATAAACGTGGCAGCAAAACAAGTCCATAACTGAAACAACTTCACAAGAGCTCAAGAAACGTTATCCTGGGTATCCACCATGCTGGCAATAAGCTTAGCAAGCTTATTAGCTTTCTCATGTTTGGCGCTAAAATCCTCCAACGCTTGTTGTTGCACCAGAAAGTGTGCATCTGAATTCTCCAGGAACTTCCCCAGTCCTTCGGCTTCTTGTTGCAGCATAGCTGATCAATGTCTTTCAGCTTGTAGTTGGGACTCAAGAAACTGAACTGATTCAGATAGTGAGTTCAAAGAGTTTGTGCCAGCGGTAGTGGCCAGTAACTCGAATACTACATCAAGACAAGACTTTGGGGTTGTCTCACTATCTTCAAGGTAGTTTTCCTTAGCTGTTTCATCAGCTTTGTTGGAGACCAACAAGGATGTCTCACTATCCTGAACCTTATCTGCATTACTTCCTTTACCATTGCTTAATAAGGTACTCTTCCCCAATATTCTGTCAGCATTCTAAAATAAGAAACAAGCAGACACATAATAGGTTTAGCATGTAGTATATGAAACTCATTTCGATGAACCAGTTCAGTAGTAAGGTGGACAGGATTAAACTACCAAGTCTTCTATTGCGAAGTAGTACATAATAAAAGCATCAAACAAACATATATCTATGTGGTATGGTCATTGCATTGTCTTGCCAAATCAAAATAGAGACACGGTTCAAATCATATCAGTTAAAGACAAAGCAGCATTGAAAGAATACAAGTGTGGGAAACTACACGACACACCAAGATTTCAGATGGATACCACGGGTATACATGTACAACAACACTATTGGCTCTGTTGTCATGCTAGTAATGTGCATGATATGAGAAGTCAACTATATACACAATTGAAATTGAAATCAACAGAGCAATTTAGAAGAGCAAACCAGTTAAAGAAACATGTTTAAACATACATGTTGTGCCATTGGAGTTTCGATTGGATCCTTTAATTTAAAAATAAGTTTGTATGAGTAAATACAGTGATACAAGAGCAAAGCAGTATGCACCATTGACGAAGACATGTACCTAGGGTAGGGTAATAGGCCTGACCTAGACACCCTTACCCGAGGACACTGCCCTAAGGCCAAGGACATTCAAAGGATAGCACCATCTACCGACTGAAATCGCCACAGGGTGCAACCCACTCGACCAACAGTTCACTCGGATAACCCAATTCCATTCGACCGGGGTGTACTCACTCGACCGTGTCAGAAACCACTCGGAAGACAGAAGATCTAAGGTCACTCAGGATGGCAAGGGTCAGGCGTTCACTCCGTAGTCTTAATGATCATTTATTTGCCTTTATTGCTAGCGTTATCAGTAACGTCCTATCTTTATAGACATTGAAACCCTTGTAACGTGGGACGGTTGGGGTCCTGGCGCACTCTATATAAGCCACCCCCCTCCTCAGGCACAAGTGTTCGCACCCCCTGTAACTTCACGCATAAGTCAATCGACCGAGCCTCCGGGCACCGAGACGTAGGGCTGTTACTTCCTCCGAGAAGGGCCTGAACTCGTAAATCTTGCGTGCACAACCTCATCGTAGCTAGGATCTTGCCTCCTCATACCTACCCCCCATTCTACTGTCAGACTTAGAACCACGACAACCATAGCAATGGAACCTTAAATGAGAACAGTTGTTCTTCAAGTTTAAGCACTTGTTCTACACGAACAGAGTACAGTAAGATGCAGGCATATAGTACTTCAAAATAAAAAAATGATCTCATAGACCTTACCACATTCTTGGTTCGGGACCAGTACACAACAAGGCATTCCCAGTCATCGTCCCTTAAATGTGTCTCAGGAGAAAGTAAGGGAATTCAATGAGTTTCTTTGCCAGTGAAGTATGTTTTCTTCAAGTAATTCCATACTGCCACAAAGCATTCTTGAAGATAGCAGAGGTATTAGCACAGGTTACCTCATCCTGAGTTTCCAAATCGGTCCTTCTCTATAGAGAAAAATGGGAACATTAGCTATATTATAACCAGCATGGAGGTAGAATGTATGGGACAAAGCAAAGTAATTTGCCATGAATAATATTACTTACACATAACTCCTGGACGAACACCTACAATTGGCTTTTTTCCTTCATCTTCTATATAATATTTCCATGATGGGAAGATACGCACATAGGATTTAACAACATCAAATGTGATAGATGCTAAACTACGAATGGCTGGTTGTGCTTTGTCCACAGGAATAGGTGTACTAACTGGTGGAGTTGGGGTTCACCGTGGTAGTCCTGGCGCTTTGGGTACTGGAGCTGCCTTACTAACTGCTCTTGTTTGGGAGCTCTGTGGTGGAGATGGTGCCATGTCAACTGGAACTGGGTTACTATCTGCTGGGGTTGGGGTTAGATTGGGTGAAGCTGGTTCTCTATCCATCGGAGTAGGGGCTCAATCTGCGAGAGTCTAGGTTATGTGTGGTAGGGCTGGTTCTTGTGCATGTACAACCAGGGTGCTATCTCCACCAAGAGGTAGCATTGTTTATTTGAAGACCGTGTTTTTACTTCGCTAGATACTGCCATCACCCCCTCCAATTCAAATGGCTGATAAACAAGAAAAGTAGTTGAATGTACTGACCTTGTATGAGAGACAGATGCAATAGATAGTGTGGAAAAAAGAGGGCATGAAATAGTTCACATATATATTGTTTAACTAAAAAGGATAGCATGACATAATTTCACATATATGATGTCTATCTAAACTGGATAGCATAGCATGACATAATTCAAAGATATGATGACTAACTAAACAGGATGGCATGAGATAATTATATGATGTCTTTAATAAACAAGTTGGCATGACATAATTCACATACATGTTATCTAAGTAATCAGGATCACATGATATAATTCACACATGTGATTTATATACTAAGCAGAGGGCATTCGCATATATGATGTCTTGTAAGTGCATCTAGTGCCCCTTAGTGATTTTGGTGTATTGAAGACTTATAGGTTAAGGGACTAATGAGTTTGTGAGTGTACACAGGTCTATAAGTCTATGAGGAGTTTGTTATTTACGATGAATGTCGACCCCTAAAAATGAATGTCTTCAACTGAAGACTTTGGTTTTCTTGAAGACTTTGAAAGTGAAGAAATTGGTGTGACCCTGAAGACTTGATATTCATGCGAGGATTATGAAGCATGAAGACTTTTGTTTTCATAGTTTCATTTTCTTCTTCTTGAGTCATAGGAAACACCGTACTGTTAAAGGGGGTCGAGGTAAAACTAAGGAAAAGTTTCCAAGTGATGCTCAACTCAAAATCCTACACCTACCCAATCCTTTCGAGTGAAGCCATTGGAAATCTCATACAGTTTAGTCAAGTTCTTCAGTGACAGAGATGAAGTTCTTCTGTTCTCTGAGGAATTTGTTCTGACTGAGGAGTTAGGAATTCGCCAGTGCGGATTGCCTACAAGTGAGGAACATGATAGCCCTGAGGAATTTGATACTCAAATTTCCGACCATTGCTGTGCAACGCGCCAGCTGTCCAAATATCCTACCCACCTAACGGTCATATCATTGAAGGGCATTTATGTCTTATCATGTCGGGCTGCTCCCTAGGCTATAAATAGCCGCCCCCTTCAACCACTAGCTGGTTGGCTGCTCCAAGAAATAGATTGACACTTGTCATTTAGAGCATCCCATCCTCCGAGGACTTTGAGCGAAAATCATCAAGTGAGGAAAAACCCAAAAACCCAAACACCTACAAACCCAAAGTGATTGAGCATCACTGAAGAGATTGTTCCTGTGTGGAACCGACGCTTGTTACCTTTGAGGACTGTGCATCCTCCAGACGGTTAGGCGTCATGGTCTAGTGCATCCAAGAGGAAATTGTGGATTGCCGAGTGACCGAGTATGTGAAGGTTTGGAAGTCACCTGAAGACTTACCACGAGTGATTGGGCGTGGTCTGTGTGACCTTAGCTCAAGGAGAATACGGTGAGGACTAGGTGTCCTGGACTATGTGTTCAGGACTGGGTGTCCGGGACTATGTGTCCTCAGGTTTAAATACCTAGCCGCTCCAACCAGACGTACAACTGTCACAGCAGTTGGAACTGGTCTACCAAATCATTGTCTTCACCGAGCTACTGGTTCTATTTCCTCAACCCTTTCATTTCCTCGCATACTTGCTATGTATTTGATCATTACTGTTTGAAGACTTTGACTGAAGACTTTCTCAATTTCCTTAGTTCAATTTCTTCAGTTAGTTTGTCTTCAGCCTGCTTATCCTGTGTTTACGCTACTCGTACTCTGTGCTTGTTTTCATTTCATCATGATGACTGTGCTACTGCTCTGTTATGCTTGCATTTGAGTACTTATTCCGCTGCTAAGTAGTTCGTTGCTTAGGAATTTCCTCACCTTGAAATTCCTCAGTGATGAATTTGTAAAAATCGCCTATTCACCCCCCCTCTAGTCGATATAACGCACTTTCAATTGGTATCAGAGCAAGGTACTCCCTTGTTCTGTGTGATTTTGGTTTAACCACCTGGAGTTTTAGTTATGTCGACTGCAGGCATGATCAAGGTCTCAGCTGGGTGTCCTACCTTCGATGGGACGGACTACCCCTACTGGAAGAACAAGATGCGCATGCATCTTGAGGCAATTGACAACGATCTCTGGTATGTTGTGGAAAAGGGTGTTCCCTCTGTCACTCCTTCCGTAAACGCTGCTGATGTGAAGAGATTCAAGCAACTCGACTCTCAAGCGAAGAATATCATATGTGGCCATCTGAGCAAAGGGCAGTATGGCAGAGTGAGTGCTTTGGAGATAGCTAAGCTTATCTGGGATAGGCTGTCCAAGGTCAACGAAGGAGTCTCAACTCAACGTGACTCTCGAGTTGACGTTCTTCGCAATCTCTTCAACCGCTTCAAAAGACTCGACAACGAAAATGTTCAGCAAACCTTTGATCACCTCACTGACATTTCAAATGAGCTTCAAGCACTGGGTGCCACTGACATCACCGACCATGAGGTGGTGAAGAAATTGCTGAGGTCACTCGATTCTTCATTCGATACACTGGCACTGATGATTCAAGAACGTGGAGACTACAAGTCACTTGATCCTGCTGATATCCTCGAGAGGCTAAATACTCATGAATTCCAACTAGCTGAGAAGAGAGATCTCTACGGACCGAGCTATGGTAGATCTCGTGCACTGAAAGCCAAGGCAGTCTCTGAATCTGAAGATGAAGATTCTGGTAGCAGCCTTGGTGATCCTGAAGAACTGAGTCACGAGCTAGCAATGCTCGTGAGGAAATTCCAGAAGTTCTCTAGACGTGGCCGATTTGGAAAATCCTCAAGAGGTGATGACATGAAATCAGATTCCTCATCCCGTGATTACAAGAAGAGAACTTGCCATAAATGCAAGAAACCTGGTCACTACATTACTGATTGTCCTCAGTGGGAGAAGGAATCGAAGAAGAAGAAATCTTCAAAGTCCTCATCGTCAAGATCTTCAAAGTCTTCATCTCACAAGAAGAGCAGCTCCAAGAAAGCTCGGGCATTCATTGGCAAGGAAATGGACTCTGAAGCTGAATCTGAGGAACATGAGGAAGAGGAGGCATCTGAGGAGTCAGACTCTGGTGTGGCGAGCCTAGCCCTCGCTACTGCTTACGTTAGCAAGTCCATCTTCAACACTGAGGAAAATGGCTTCCCCAACACTGCTGATGACGGCAACGATGACTATGCTCCCACCTATTGCTTCATGGCAAAAGGTGCCAAGGTACTCAAATATCCCTCCTCTGAATCAAGTGAGGATGAATCTAATGATAACCTCAAACCCAGCTATTCCAAACTTGCTAATATTGCTGTTAAACAACAAAAGGCTTTGGAAAAGGTTCAAAATATGCTAGACAAAAGTGATGATCTGTTAGGTGAGGAAATGGATCGAACTCAAACACTGACTGATAATCTTCAGCAACTACAGTCTAAGTTTGACAACCTTCAAGGTCGTCATGAAACTCTCCTAGCCGATCATGAGAAGCTTTCTTATGAATTTCTTCAAAGAAAGCAAGATCTTGAGAAGCTAAGGGTGAGTCATGAAGATCTTCAGAAGGAAAATGATTCTTTGCTTGCTCAACAGATCAGTTCTGCTCAGGAAGAATTTATTCCACCATGCTTGAAATGCATTGAACGTGAAACTGCTAATTCTTCACCTGAATGTTCAAATGCTTCCGTTGCTGCAAATTCTTCAACTATCTCTGTGGTCACAAATTCGTCATCTGAGGATACCACTAGTATCACTGACGAAAATGCAGGGTTGAAGGAATTGTATGTGACAGGCATGTACAAAAGCCTCAAAGGGCATCAGACTCTTTGTGATGTGCTCAAAAAGCAGATCTTGAACAGGAACCCTAGGAAAGAGGGTATTGCCTTTGAGAGGAAACTCAATGCTGATGGAACCTACTGGAAACCGGAGCAGTATCCCAAAACCTCATGGGTTGCTGCGAAGGGACCTCCCGTAGATCCATCCACCTTATCTGGCTTTACTTGTGAATCCTCATATTCATCTGATGAGTCATTTGACTCCAACTATAAACTGTTCAAAAATCAGAATGGTGAGGTATTTGCTAGATATGTTGGATCTAACTGCAGGAATGGTCCCCCTATGAAGAAAATCTGGGTTCCCAAAAAGTGCCTTGAAAGTCTTCAGGTGAATGTCCTCATGACACCACCTGTGAAGAATAAGAACCCCAGATCAAATTCTTCATATGAATCAAATTCCTCACATGGATCAAAGTCCTCACATGAACATCATCGTGCTAACACTTCTGTTTCGCAGGGAAAGCCTAAGGGCTATGAATATATGCATTATTCTTCAAATCATTATGTTCATAAGTCCTCGAAGAATTTCTCTGCTTATTCATATGCTTACCCTAACCCCTCTTATGTGAAACGAAGTGGTCTGGCGTCTATGCCACCTTTCTCTTATGGAGCTCGCAGAATGATGAACTCTTTGCCACCCCTCCAGATGTGGGTGGTGAAGAAAAGGAACTAATCTCTTATGCAGGGTCAGGTCTCCAGACGAACTAAATCGTCTGAAGAATTTGCTGGAGACCTGAAATGCTTGAAAGGACGCAAGCTAATCATGAAGAAATGACTTATTCATTTCTCACGTCCTCACATTGCTATATATACATATGTTGCTTTAATTGATGAAATATGTCTGATGAATTTGATGTCATATTCTTCACTCTGAAGTATATGAGTTCGTAAGATGCACTAATTCATCTGCAGGATGATTTACCCAAAGCTACTGAGTGGGTCCTCGATAGTGGATGTACAAATCACATGACCGGTGACAAGAGCTTACTGATGAACACTCCTTTATCTCCATCACACTTGAAGCATATCACCTACGCTGACAAAGGCAAAAGCAAGGTATTGGGTCTAGGTAGGGTTGCAATCTCAAAGGATCGACACATGGATAAAGTCATGCTTGTCGAGTCCCTCGGATTCAACCTCATGTCTGTCTCAATGCTTTGTGATCTTGATATGGTTGTTGTCTTTGGCAAATATCGTTGCTTAGTGCTCATGGAATCTAACAATTCCAAAGTCTTCGAAGGCTTTAGGAGAGGAGACTTGTATATTGTTGATTTCTCTGCAGGACCACAGCCTGCCACTTGTCTACTTGCTAAAGCTTCAGAAGGCTGGCTATGGCATCGACGACTGGGTCATGCTGGCATGAGGAACTTACACACGCTCATGAAGAAAAAGCACGTCATTGGCATCGAGGGTGTCAAATTCCTCAAAGATCATCTTTGTGGGGCTTGTGAGGCTGGAAAGATGACCAGAGCCAAGCACCCCTCGAAGACTATCATGACTACTTCTCGTCCTTTTGAATTGCTTCATATGGATCTCTTTGGCCCTACTCATTATGCCACACTAACAAATGCAGCATCTCTATATGGCTTTGTCATTGTTGATGACTATTCTCATTACACATAGGTGCATGTCATTACTTACAAAACTGAAGTGCGGGAAGTCTTCAGACGATTTTCCTCAAGGGCTTCGACGAATTTCGGCGTGAAGATCAAGCATATACGTAGTGACAATGGGACTGAGTTCAAGAATACTAGTCTTGATGACTATCTCGATGAACTTGGTATTACTCATGAGCTATCTGCCCCATACACTCCTCAGCAGAATGGCGTTGTGGAGCGCAAGAACAGGACTCTTGTTGAGATGGCTCGCACCATGCTTGATGAATACAAGACACCTCATCACTTCTGGCCTGAGGCAATTGATACTGCATGCCACATCATCAACAGGGTATATCTTCACAAATTCTTCAAGAAGACCTCATATGAACTCCTCACTGACAAGAAACCCAATGTGAGTTATTTCAAAGTCTTCGGTGCTAAATGCTGGATTAGAGATCCACATCACAATTCTAAATTTGCACCGAAAGCACATGAAGGTTTTATGCTTGGTTACAGAAAGGACTCGCACACCTACAGGGTCTTCAATACCTATCACAACAAGGTTGTTGAAACTGTAGATGTGCGGTTCGATGAAACTAACGGCTCGCAAAGAGAGCACCTACCTCCTGTGCTAGATGAAAAGACGCCTGAGGAAACCATCATGTTCAAAGCTACTGAGGATGTTATTCCTACTGAAGAATCTGCTGAAGAAATCATTCCAGAACATGAAGAACAGCATGCTGGCGCATCTGAAGAAAATGGCTCTGAAGAAAATGCTGAGCCAAATCAAAGTCGTCAACCTGCTCATCCCCGCGTTGCAAATGAAGTACAGATTGAGAGAACCATCAACGACATCAACGCACCAGGTCCTCTGACTCGCTCAAAAGCTTCACATTTATCTAACTTTTGTGGGCATTTTGCTTTTGTCTCTATCACAGAGCCCACCAAAGTTGATGAGGCATTTCTGGAGCCTGAATGGATTCAAGCAATGCAAGAGGAATTACATCAATTCAAGCTGAACAATGTGTGGGAGCTTGTCAAGCGACCGGACCCATGCAAGCACAATATCATCGGTACCAAATGGATCTACCGCAACAAGCAAGATGAAAATGGCCTAGTGGTGAGGAACAAGGCTCGTCTTGTAGCTCAAGGCTACACACAGGTTGAAGGAATTGATTTCGATGAGACTTTTGCACCTGTTGCTAGACTTGAGGCTATTCGCATATTGCTTGCTTATGCTAACCATCATAATATCATCTTATATCAAATGGATATGAAAAGTGCATTCCTCAATGGTAAGCTTGAGGAAGAAGTATATGTTGCTCAAGCCCCAGGTTTTGAAGATCCTAAGCATCCTGACAAAGTCTTCAGACTCAATAAGGCCCTCTATGGCCTCAAGCAGGCCCCTCGGGCGTGGTATGATACTCTGAAGGAATTCCTCATGAAGAAAGGCTTCAAACCCGGTTCACTCGACCCAACTCTTTTCACCAAAACCTATGATGATGAATTATTCGTGTGCCAAATATATGTTGATGATATTATCTTTGGCTGTACTAACCAACATTACAGTGATGAATTTGCTTACATGATGAGTGAGGAATATCAAATGTCCATGATGGGAGAATTGAAATTCTTCTTAGGTCTTCAAATTCGTCAACAACGTAATGGTATCTTCATTTCTCAAGAGAAATACCTCAAGGACGTTCTGAGGAAATTCGGTATGCAAGAATGCAAAGGCGTCAAAATCCCTATGCCCACAAATGGCCATCTATGCACTGATGAAAATGGAATAGACTTCGATCAAAAGGTATACCGCTCCATGATTGGCTCTTTATTGTACCTATGTGCATCTAGGCCGGATATTATGCTTAGTGTTTGCATGTGTGCCCATTTTCAAGCTACACCGAAGGAATCACACCATAAGGCTGTGAAACATATTCTTCGATATCTAGCTCACACTCCAACACTTGGATTATGGTATCCCAAGGGCTCGGTTTTTTATCTCATTGGATATTCTGACTCTGACTATGCCGGTGATCGTGTGGACCGCAAGTCAACTTCAGGCACATGCCATTTCCTCGGACGATCCTTAGTATGTTGGTCCTCGAAGAAGCAGAACTGCGTATCACTCTCTACTGCTGAAGCTGAGTATATTGCTGCTGGTTCTTGCTGTGCTCAATTGCTATGGATGAAGCAAACCCTCAAGGACTACGGCATCAATGTGAAGAATGTGCCACTCTACTGCGACAACGAGAGTGCCATCAAAATTGCTCATAACCCAGTTCAGCACTCGAAGACAAAGCACATCAAGATTCGTCATCATTTTCTTCGAGATCATGTGTTGAAGGGTGACATCTCTATTGATCCCGTGAAGTCTGAAGAACAGCTAGCAGATATCTTCACAAAGCCCTTGGATGAGAAGAGATTTAGCAAGTTGCGGTGTGAGCTAAATATCTTAGAATCTTCGAATGTCCTTTGAAAAGGACACACATCCTAACACTTATGCAAATTGATGACTTAGATGTGCAACACACGAAGAAACATTTTTCTTCAATCAATGAAGACTAACCCTCTAAGTGTGAAGAAATTAATGAAGAATTTGATTCTCAGAACCCTACGATAATTGTACGCGGTGTCTGAAATCATCATTCTTACACGGTGGGTCACGCCACCACAAAAAGTTGAAAATCTTCAAAATCTGAGTCTTTCATCATTGTGCAAATTCTTCAAATTTTCAAATTCTTCAACTTT
This sequence comes from Thinopyrum elongatum, assembly GCA_011799875.1. Taxonomy (NCBI): domain Eukaryota; kingdom Viridiplantae; phylum Streptophyta; class Magnoliopsida; order Poales; family Poaceae; genus Thinopyrum; species Thinopyrum elongatum. Next base: position 284,226,072 of record CM022301.1, read on the forward strand.
GCAAAATCTTCACTCTTTCCGACTGTGTTCTTCATTGACTATATATATATATATTTGAGTTTTCTGTCCTCTACAGCATTCACTTATTGCTAATTCTTCAAGTTGTGTTTCTTCTAAGTGAATGTGATCGGACCCGTTCCCCCTCTGTGCTAAACTCAATCCAGTCCGTTCACAAATTCTTCATGTGCGTTCTATTTGAAACCCGTTCAAAGTCTTCACTGTGTCCTTGACAGCTGAAGAATTTGCGAACGAAACCTTAAAATATTCTTATCTGAATTTTCGGCTTTTGCCGCTCAAACCATTCCATATCCCTCGATAAGATTTATCTATTCACCCACGATCTAACACGATCTCCACTTCACAGTACATGGGTGACACATGTCGTTAGGATAAGAAGGGTCAGGGGCATGTTTGTCCATTTTCTTCGGACGAGCGGTTTTTTTCACCTCTGCTATAAATACCCCTCGCCCTCCTCAGAGCTCATTTACCCCGCTCGATCTTACTCCCTCGCTCGAGCTCTCAGACCTAGCGCCGCCGCTACACTCCATCGTCGCCGGTGAGGAAGAGCTTCACTGCCTCGACCTCGTCGCCGTCGTACTCACGCCGGCCGCGGAAATCTTCACTCTGCCGCCGCCGTAGCTGTTTTCCATCGCCAAGTTAGGGCGTGGAAGATCTGAACGGACGAACATCTCCACTGCCACTCTCAGTTCGTCGTGTTCTTCGTCAAGGGTAAATAAAATTTATTTTTACTGCCCTTGTTGATTCTGATGATTTCCACAAAATCTTCAAAAGGTGTTTATTCTTCAACTTTCATGTTCTTAAACACCAACTTGCTTCTGTCCTTGATCAGTTTCTCTAAGCAATGTTTTTCTTCAAGATTCCTCAATTGTGTGGATTTTCAATCTACACAACTCTGGAACCTAAGTCAAAATGCTTAGTGAAATTCCTCAAGACACCCCTGGTCATCTTCCTCAAACTTGATACTTTTGAAAATCTTCTGAGAACGCATATGACCTCTCCAAAACTCTTCGCACCTATATTCTGTTCACAGGTACACATGTCCGCTGCTGAATCTCTAGGTTCTCATCAACTTAACTCATTTGCAGCGTTCCTTGAAGAAAAATTGCATACCTCATCAGAAAATTCGATTGTTCAAAACCCTCAAGTGAAGAAAATGGCTGATGGTAAAAGACCTCAGAAGGGAGGAAAGAGGCCAGAAACAAATACTGCTTTTGAGATCCCTGATGACATCTATGATGAATATTGTACTCCTGATGAAGCAACTCATGGCAAGGAGAACAAAAATCAGCGCAAAGTGCGCATTCAGAAGATTGAGAGGAGATGGGCAAGAGAATGGAGGAAATATCGCTATGTCACTCCCAAGTACATGAAGAAATTCGCTGTTAACCCTCCATGTCCAAGACCTCCATTGGCTCCTGGCCAAGTAGCTGATCCCACTTGCATCAGAAGAGGTGAGGAATTTCCTCAGGAGTGGGCTAAGTGACAAGCCAAGCTGGCCAAAATGGCTAAGGAGGCAGTGAAGAAATTCAATGAAGATTCTGTTGCTGCCGCCGCTGAGGCCTCTGCTATCAAGCCTAAGAAGGCTATGCTGAAGAAATCAGCTGTCAAGACAAGTTCCTCAGCTGCAATGCCCTCACGGCCAAGCTCTTCAAAGCCCTCACGGCCTGTTCCTCAAGCAAATTCCTCAAAAGCAGCTCCAACTCCCTCGGTTGCAAAATCCTCAGCTGCTCCTGCAAAGTCCTCAGCACCTGTGCATCTTGCCACATGCCAAAGGACTACTGGAATCTCAATTGCTTCAGGAGTCTCTGCAAGTTCTTCAGCTCCACCTCAGTCTTCAACAACTCCGACCTTGCTGAAGAAAAAGGCCACTGCTGGACGAGGCACAAGGCCAAGTCCTCACAAGAAGCAAGTCGCCTTTCAGGTTCCGTCAAGCGAAGACAAAGCTGATGATGAAGAATTAGCTGAGATCATCAGAGATCGACAACAAAGGGCCGCTAGAGCCAAAGGCAGTGATGTGCCCCTCATGCTGGATCCAAGGAAGATCCTTGATATCATCGATCTATGGCACAAGGATCCAAATACACCTTTGCCTGAATTAAACCTCACTCCTGGTCAAAGTCACATGTTGACGGCCTTCATAAATGAAGAGAAATGGAAATTTGAAAAGGCCAGGCAGGTGAAGAAGGCTCAGTACAAGAAGAAGCGTTTTCTGAAGAACAATGTTGTGAAAATGTCTCCTGAAGAACTTGTGTCTATGCAGGCTGAGATCAAAGCACTCAGTGATGAATTTCATGCATTACATGCAGATTGGCTAGGTGCCAAAGTTAGATTCGTCAGAATGGCAAAAGGATTTACTCCAAGTGTTGCAGCTTCATCGCAACCCAAATTTCCTCAGACTGGAACATCTGTTCAGTCTGCTGAAGAAAATGAAAGCGCCAGAGCTGCTGAAGAAATTCCAGAATCTGAACAAGCCAGGGCAACTGCATCAGTTGTGCCTGAAGAAATTCAACCAATTTCCTCTGCTCCTCCTGCACCGATGACAAGCATCAACCTTCCTTCTGCATCAGAAGCGAAGAAAACCAAGGCTGCGGAGCGAGCAGCTATGAAGAAAAGGAAAGCATCTGCATCTTCAGAGTCTTCAGCTCCCAAGAAATTGAAGACTTTGACGAGTTCATCTGAAAACCCAATTGATGCTATTCCAATATCAAGCATGCCATCAAAGAAGATCATTCCCTTTGGTGAGAAATATGAAATTCCAAGTAAATCTGATGAAGAAGATCCTTCTGCTGCTTCGACAGAGCAGATAGATGAAGAAATTGAAGTGGATACTTTCTCTTCAACCCCACTGGTATCATCGCCCATGCCTCAGTTCACAGCTGAAGAGGCAGGCGTCGAAGGAACTGAAGAAGATGAGGATGTGGATATTGGGTCTACAACACCTATTCTAAATGATGACTTTTGGGAAAGTCATCACCCCAATTCACCTCTGACAACCCCTCTACATCATGTTCCTCAGTCCCCTGTGCAAACTGAAGAAATTCATACGGGCTCTGATGAACGTCAAGCTTCACTTCATTCTATTCCTGAAGAAGTTCCAGCCACTAGCGCTGATGTACATATGTCTGAAGAAATGGAGGCCAAGGCTGCTGCTGAAATTCCTCAGCCTGTGGCTCAAGTGGCTATACCTCAAGAGGCTGTAAATTCTTCAACTGTTAATCTTCAGCCCAAGCCACAGAACCCTCACTCCAAGAAGCAGAAGTTTAATGCTGAGGATTTCTTCAACGAGCACATATTCTTCACTGACTACAATCCCTATGACTCTGCTCGTCTTCGTCGCAAGCGTTTCTGGACTGCAAGCCAGATGAACTTCTACTCCTCATTGTTGGTTGATAAGGATAAGATCTTTGAACATGAGCAAATTCCTCATGTAGATATGGAATCGCTACCCTGCTTCACCCCAGTCCTCAGTGTTCTTCATGACGCTGGGTTACTCAATTTCTGCACCGACATCTGCGATTGGAATGAAGAACTCATTCTTCAATTCTTCGCCACGCTGCACATTACTGGAAATGTTGATGATGTCAATTCATGGGTATTGGACTGGATGACCGATAATACTCATTTCAAAGCACCGGCCTCTGAATTGCTTCATGCCGTCCCAGTCAGCCCTCCCACTGAAGGTGCAAGGCTTCTCTATGTTGAACCTGAACTGTCTGATCATCTGATGCAAGTGCTGATGAAGCCTTTGAAGCCAGGCCAAGCTCCAAGGACCAAATTCCTCGTCAAGGAATTGCTCTATGTGCCAAGGACAGTCTATCGCATATTGACCAAAACCCTCAGTCCAATCAAGGGCCACAACTCTGATGATGATGAAGTTGTTGGCATTATGAAGAATCTGCTGTTCAATATCATTCACGGTATTCCTATCAACTACCATGATTTCTTCATGAGGACTTTGGCCAATGCTGCTCTGTCGCCTTTTGAGTTGAAGCCTTATGCTCCCTGGATCATGAGATTCATCAGATCAAGGTCTTCAATTCATTATAAGGCTGACTTTCAAAATCATCTCAGCTATTTGCCCCCTATTGAAGTCCTCAAACGGACTATTTCCTCAGCTGACGAGAAGGGCAAGGCTGCTATTATTGATGAAGGTACCCGTCCATTGGATGGACAGTTTCGCAAAGCTACTTCCTATTCCACCAATGATGACTCTGCAACTCAAGATTCTGCCGCCAAAGCTTCAGAACATCATCCTCAAGCCACAGCTCCGCGTGTGATGACTGATCGTGAACTTCTCCTTAGTCTTCATCAGAAAGTTGATCGAAATCACAAGTGGGTCAAGCGTCAGTTTGGTGCAATTCTTCAGAACATGACAGTCACTCAAAATACTGTGAAGAAGAATCACTACTACTTGCATGAAGTCTTTGACCGCACTTGGGTGATTCTGTCTAATCTTCATAGTGCTGAAGAACTCAAGGAGATGGGCTTCCAACAGGACTTTGACTGGTCCCAGCCACCTTCGAAGAAATTCAAGAAAGTCAAAGTTCCTCAGCTTGTTGCCAGTTCATATTCTTCATCGCGCGAGACGGATGAAGCTGAAGACTTGAACGACACTGCGGCAGGCCCTACCTCAACAGACGACCCCAACAATGCTGGCGCTCCTCCATCGACATCATGATGATATTCTTCAGGGGCGTTAGTCCTCATTTTTCGTCCCTTTTGGTCATTCGATGACAAAGGGGGAGAAATTTGAGTTTAGTCTTCAAGCGGGTCTTATATATGGTCTTATATATGGGCTATATTTCTGTTAAGTTTCCACTCTTGCTTTTCTGAGGTGTTTGCTCTGATGAGTTGTAAACTTAAGTCCTATGGTGGTCTGATACTTTTGCTCTGTTTTTCTGCATGCTATTTCCTCAATACCATAATGCACGCATGCTGAATTTCGTCAGACACCATATTTCATCATGCATTTCAAATTCTTCATATCATATGATAAATGCGTGTATGAATTTCAAGATATAGGAGGAGATCTCCATGATATTATTCAACAATGTGCATTTGCTATTTCAAAGCAAATTCTTCAAATATGCACATCTTCAGGGGGAGTTCTTCTATATCTTCAGTCAATTCCTCATATTAGTATTTACACTTCATATGGTTATCCCATTGAAAACTTAACCTATATTGTCATCAATCACCAAAAGGGGGAGATTGTAAGTGCATCTAGTGCCCCTTAGTGATTTTGGTGTATTGAAGACTTATAGGTTAAGGGACTAATGAGTTTGTGAGTGTAAACAGGTCTATAAGTCTATGAGGAGTTTGTTTACGATGAATGTGACCCCTAAAAATGAATGTCTTCAATGAAGACTTTGGTTTTCTTGAAGACTTGAAAGTGAAGAATTGGTGTGACCTGAAGACTTGATATTCATGCGAGGATTATGAAGCATGAAGACTTTTGTTTTGTAGTTCATTTTTTCTTCGAGTCATAGGAAAAACCGTACTGTTAAAGAGGGGTCGAGGTAAAACTAAGGAAAAGTTTCCAAGTGATGCTCAACTCAAATCCTACACCTACCCAATCCTTTCGAGTGAAGCCATTGGAAATCTCATACAGTTTAGTCAAGTTCTTCAGTGACAGAGACGAAGTTCTTTTGTTCTCTGAGGAATTGTTCTGACTGAGGAGTTAGGAATTCGCCAGTGCGATTGCCTACAAGTGAGGAACATGATAGGCCCTAGGAATTTGATACTCAAATTTCCGACCGTTGTTGTGCTACGCGCCAGCTGTCCAAATATCCTACCCACCTAACGGTCATATCATTGAAGGGCATTTATGTCTTATCATGTCGGGCTGCTCCCTAGGCTATAAATAGCCGCCCCCTTCAACCACTAGCTGGTTGGCTGCTCCAAGAAATAGATTGACACTTGTCATTTAGAGCATCCCATCCTCCGAGGACTTTGAGCGAAAATCATCAAGTGAGGAAAAACCCAAAAACCCAAACACCTACAAACCCAAAGTGATTGAGCATCACTGAAGAGATTGTTCCTGTGTGGAACCGACGCTTGTTACCTTTGAGGACTGTGCATCCTCCAGACGGTTAGGCGTCATGGTCTAGTGCATCCAAGAGGAAATTGTGGATTGCCGAGTGACCGAGTATGTGAAGGTTTGGAAGTCATCTGAAGACTTACCACGAGTGATTGGGCGAGGTCTGTGTGACCTTAGCTCAAGGAGAATACGGTGAGGACTAGGTGTCCTGGACTGTGTGTTCAGGACTGGGTGTCCGGGACTGTGTGTCCTCAGGTTTAAATACCTAGCCGCTCCAACCAGACGTACAACTGTCACAGCAGTTGGAACTGGTCTACCAAATCATTGTCTTCACCGAGCTACTGGTTCTATTTCCTCAACCCTTTCATTTCCTCGCATACTTGCTATGTATTTGATCATTACTGTTTGAAGACTTTGACTGAAGACTTTCTCAATTTCCTTAGTTCAATTTCTTCAGTCAGTTTGTCTTCAGCCTGCTTATCCTGTGTTTACGCTACTCGTACTCTGTGCTTGTTTTCATTTCATCATGATGACTGTGCTACTGCTCTGTTATGCTTGCATTTGAGTACTTATTCCGCTGCTAAGTAGTTCGTTGCTTAGGAATTTCCTCACCTTGAAATTCCTCAGTGACGAATTTGTAAAAATCGCCTATTCACCCCCCTCTAGTCGATATAACGCACTTTCATGTCTGAACTAAGAACATGGTGTTGAATATTGTGTATATGATGTCTAAACTATGCAATGCAACACACCATATGCATGATATGAGTAGTATAACCGTGCCAAGTTAGAGCATACACCTCGGTGGGGGAATAGGACTGGTCATCGGTCTCTGAATCCATCTCTAAGGAGCTATCGGGACCCAGCAAGAGATCTGCTTCAACAGGTAGCACTGTCTGCTCTGAAGACCTTGTTTTCACTCCAGATTTTTTCATCACCCACTCAAATGGCTGATTCACATGAAGAGTAGTTGAATGTACAAACATTGTCGATAAATGGAAATGTAATGAAGAAAAGGATTGGCAAGATATAATTCAAATATATGATGCCTGGTTAAACAGGATGGCATTGCATATTTCACATATATTATGGCTGGCTAAAAGAAATGAGATTGCATAATTCACATATATGATATAGAAACTAAATAGGTGGCATTACAGAACATGTCTAAACTAAGCAGATGACATATATGATGGCCAAAGTAGGTACTGCAAGGCAACATATGCATGATATGACCAACATCATCATGCCAAGTTAGAGCAAACACCTCGGGGGGTAAATAGGAGTGGCCAGCTCCGTCTGAATCCGCCTCAGAACAGATATCTTCCTCTAGATTACAATCTAGAGGGGGGGTTTGCCATTGCACCCACCATGGAGCAATGCTGCATGACATTGTATTGCCGCGCAAAACTCTTCTATTTTTCTCTGCATGTTCAGCATGACTGTGTACAATATCTGACATGCATACAAAAAAATATAGTGAGATTATGTAAGGAGAGCATGCAGAAATCTAGAGTGATGGTAACAACCAGTGGATAGACCCAAAAATAATGATAGCAGGCTAATGATAGCTTTACTTTAATAAAAAGACAGATGATGATTGCTTTACTGTTTGTTTCCCACCCAAGATGAACAACATAGACATACCCTAGGTGAACCAGATAATAGACAGAGATACTATTTATTGCTGCCTCGATATGTGCCCCACAAGCATTTTAAAACTCAAGTTTGAACATTAATTCGGACCTGACTTGTAGTCTAAGAGGTGAACAGGACGATAAAGTAGCAGGTAATATTAAGCAATGCATAACATAAGCAGAAACAAAAGGGTGCGACCTCTCTTGTGGACCCGTGTACTACTCAGGTTCATCTGCTGAGTCGATGATGGTGATGCAGTTGCGGTGGGTGCCGGTGGCAGGGAAGGAGATCTGAGGCGGCAAAAGACGGTAGGGAGTCAAGATGTCTGGTATGGTGGATGCTTCTGTCGATGGAGTAGCTCAGGTGAGGTGGACGACGTCGCAGCAGGAGCAGGACAAACCACACAAAGTTTTCTTCGACACCTCTGTAATTGAAGTAATTCTGTAAGGGCATCTTTGACTTGCAGGATTCTAAAAACGTAGGGATAGGAAAAATACCAGAATAGGATAGGAATGCACGTGGGAAACAAAGCATTTGTAAACACAGGATTTCTGTCAACTTGGGTGTTTGGTTCACAGGAATTGGAAGAGCAGAGGAATGCAAAGAAACATGGCCAAATTAAAGTGAAACCATATGAAAGTGTGTACAGTTAGAATGTTATTCTGCCACTAATGCACTTAGTCTTGTTTTCATGCATAGGAAAAGTAGGTCCAGGTGGATGTTTTGCTCCATTCCTTTCAACCAAATGCATGAATAATTGAATAGTAGAGTACCATAGGAAAATTTCCTATTGCTATGTTTTTCCTTCACTTTTTCCTTTAAACCAAAATAGCCCTAATGGATCGACATGAATGTAGAGTAATAAGTGATGCGATAAGTGTACAACCTCTTTGGCGTAGCCGTGTCAACCTCAGCATCATTGGGTTGGTCGCTGAAGAAGTTACGGCAGAGGTGGCTGTCGGAGGTGTGGTGGAAGATCTGAGGCGTCTGTAGACGACGTCCAGGGTGCTGCTCTATTGTGATGGATGGTTTCGTCGTTGGAGCAGCTCTGGCGAGCCGTAAGACATCGAGGCTGAAGCACCACAAGACAGACATCGTTAATCTCAAGTGGGATTCTAATAGCATCTCCAATAGATGATGAAAATACATTACCAAAAGGTGGTAGATGTAAAATTTACATCACCAAAAAACACCTGACTACAACAGATGAGGTAAAAACTGTTGACTCTGAACTTAACTATCAAAACTAAAATTTATTGTGGAATCTAAATGTTACTGTTGAAACTGAACGCACTGGTAGGAGAGATGCACTTCACATGTAGTTTAGGCTGCTCGAGCACTAGTAGTAGAGAAACAGTGATCTAAATCAGCAGGCGATCGACAGGGAACATAGTAGTAGATAGCAGCCAGAGCAGCAGCGCCTGGAGCAGCAGTGCGAACTAGAGCTAGAGCAGCAACTCGTGTAGCTGCAGCAGCCCGTGTAGCAGCATCAGCAGCCACTGGTACAGCGAGGTGTTGTGACTGCGATAGGGGGGGGTCCTTCCCACACGACCTAGAAATCGTCGGGGATAGGGAGCCATGATGCAGAGGCCTTGCCAAATATAATCGTATGTGATGCAGCACACACTAAATTCTTTCGCACGTGTGGGATCGATGATTAAATGTTTCTAATGACACAGTGAAACCAAACGGTGTGTCGTAATGAACCATTTGGGAAACAGTATGTAAAGCACACGGGCCAACATATGAACTGTGTGCGATATGTGCCCCATCGCGCATGAGTTTTCTGCGGAACTCGTCTGCCATGCAAGACTCCATCGCACACTTTTCCAAACAATTACCGTGTGCGATAATGTTCTATCACAAACGGTTCAGGAGCCCCTTCGCACACATACAAGTGCTGCAGACCATTTGTGATTTGTTGTGTATCGCCGACAGTTGTGGTAAGAGTGATGTGTGCTTTTCGTTTGGGATCCCACACGTTTCCTGAAAAATTTACGACTGGGATTGTATTTTACATTGGGCACGATTTACTTCGAGCTCTCGTGTGCGATAATGTGATATCACAAATGGTTCCAGAGCCCCTACGCACACGTAGTAGTGCTGCAAATCGTCTGTGATCTGCTGTGTATCAGCGATGGTTCCGCTACGATTGACGTATGCTTTCCGATGTGGATCGCACACACTCATTTAGTTGAACCATGTGCGGAGCAATTGCCAGTTTAAGACTTACTGGTACTAATTCGCGAGCATCTTCACAACTATCAGCAGATTTGCAGATGGAGATCATGTGTCTGCAAACATAATATCCACAAAGGTTGGTCCCTGCTTGTTGCTGAGGACACTGAAATTTTTTGTACATAATTAGTCATGTATTTGTCCTGTTAGGAACAACCTAACCGGTGTTAGATGTATTTTTTTTCTTTGGACAGAAATATAAAGAGGTTTATTTAGAAGCTTGAACATTTGACTAGCGTAAGAAAAGGTATTTGCAGACTATTGGATACATTTTTTGAAAATAACGGGTTTCGGTGTGTTACCGGAGAAACGATCTCGTGTTGCAGAGGTAGTTCCCTCTTGAACAGGTTCCCTGGTTTAGTTTTCCACAATGCGAGCACGCTACAAATGAAGATGAATTTTGACAACATCAATTATTGAACCAGATATGAATGCAAATTAATTTCAACATCATAGAATTCAATACCTATCCATGAACTACTGAAGATGCGTCAGATCCTGAGCGTTTGTTGACTCTCTGAGAGAATCTATGTAGTAAACTATTTTCTTGTTTGGAACAATGAATACCAATATCCGGTGATTGCTACATATTAAGAAAGCCATGAACTTACGAATTATGTCAAAAATATGAAAGACAATCAGTGTATGCGTGGTTGTTTATTTGACTTACCGTTCATGGTATGGCCAGAGAAATGATTCTGCATGGGACGTGTTTTCGAAGATACGGGCGACCGTGTTAATGGCCCACTCCCGTTCATCCTTACCATGTAATGTTGTGCCATTTGCTAATGTAGGATCTATGAAATACACACTCTCCCTTTTTCTTCTCTGCGTGTTCAATCCCCTAAGAGGAATAAAATGCAGTTAGCTGTTTATCATTTACAACCTTGTACGGAGAAGTTGATCAGAGTTTGTTAAGTACTTACAAAATCAGGCATCTAACAAGAGTGGCATCGAGATCGTTGAAGTTGAAGAAGAGATGTAAGTCCTCGAAACTCACACTGATGGAACCAGCATCGTGTCGGAAATGATCTCTGTTGTAGTAGACTAGCAGAACATGATGACCTGCTAATATTTGATCCATGCAATATTTATGTAACTCGCGGCAACTGGAGCTGCACTCATCAAAGTAGTCGCCAACAAGAAATGGCTGGCCATGGACATAATTGCGTGCTTCAAGTACGTCTGCTTTATTTTTAGCAAGCAGCAAAGCTATTTCTTCATCATCCATGCCATCAGAAATAATATTACTCTCTGATTCGAACAACTTGTTGTTAATTTGGTTCTGGGTGATGATTGCTTTAAGTAAGAGGCAATCGTTCTCTTTCCTCTTCGCTCTCGAGGCGCGCTTCCTCATGAGTGTAGCCTTTTTACCAGCTTCCTTCTTGGTACTTGAAGCACTTCTAGTCCAAGGTCTGGTTGGCTAAAAGGCAGACTGCCGAGCAGACAGTAAAGCTTCGACGGACTGCTTAGCAGACGGTTTAGCTATGCCGGACTGCTGAGCTGGCGGTGCTACTGTGACGGATTGCTGGGCTGTAGGAGCATAGGCATCGGACTGCTGACCATTCGTTGAAGCTATGTTCTGCGCAGGTGGTGCCAACTTGTCGGTGTGCTGAGGAGGCCGTGCCAATGTGTTGGTTTGCTGAGCAGGAAGTGTTGATGCATTGGTATGCTGATCACACGGCTGCGGACCGACAGACTGATGAGCAGTCAGTTCTGGACCTACAGACTGCTTAGCAGGCGGTTCCGAAGCATCAGACTGCTTAGCAGTCCGTTCCACCAGGTTGGTCTGCTGAGCATGTGCTGCAGCTGGGTCTCCCCCCGCTGCTTCAGCGGCTGGCATCTGAACTGGTGGTGCATCTTCAGCAGTTGTAGGCCTTGCCACTGGCTGCTCTGGGGCGGACGATGACATGGCCTGTACGGCACAAAGTTGGGCGGGCTGATCACAGGTTGATGCATTAGCCGTCGGATTACGAGTATTAGATTCTTTGGGGGAAACAGACGAGAGCTGCTGTGGCAAGGAGAGCCTCACCGGTTGAGGGGCGACATTGGTTGCTCTTGGCAGGGCTTCAGGGATCTCATCCATGAAGTCTATTTCCTTTCGTGGCCACTGGATGTGATCTAACAGTGTTTCTCCCAAGGTCCTTTGCTCATCAAAGTCTCCTAGGACATTATTCAGGGCAAATTCATTGAATCCAGGCTTTACTTCAGTCACGTAGCACTTCACAAAGCCCGGCTTCAATGGCACATTGTCCAACAAGAGGCCCTCTTCCAAGAAGGGTGGGCAAACCTAGGCTGTTGCACATTTTAATGTACCTTCATAATGTGTAAGCACGCCCTTCAGTCTGTCTTTCATTCTAGATAGATCAGATATAGCATCATCATGAGCAGCTGCAGTCTCAGTGTCGCTGGGGTCAGCTGATGCACAGCTACTCTTGTGCGGTGTTGTCGTGCAATAACCAGCATCCTCCATGCCCGCCTCCCCTCCCATCTGCTGGCTATCTGTCAGTGTTAGAGTCTTCTGCATCATCATTGACTCCTCAATTTCCTTTCGAACAGTCGGATACATGTCCTTCCTCAACCTTTCATACAATTCATTCTGCTTCATTTCACTCCTCTCTTTTTTCATGCTGAGCCTCTCTTCTTTGCTGAGTGTGAAAGCCCTCTTGTGCGGGACATTAACATCTATACCCCTTGCACGGCCAGGGGGCTCTCTTGTTTCCAGAGCATCGGACAGAATGTCACATGGCCCTGAGTTCCTGTAGAATCTTCCAGGGATCTCGGAAGCCTTTAACATCACGCGATACAGTTTTTTGTCATGTGAGTTTTCAAAGTAATAAGTTCCGTCGTCACGCCTCCTTGCACGTGCCCGCAAGTAGTCTCTAGCATGTTCGCCCCTAATTTCACTAAAGGCTGGTTTCCCACCCGCAGCTACTGTTTCTTTGTCCTCCTGGTCCCATATCAGTTTCATGTCGTAGTATCCTGCCACACCCATACGGTGGGTGTGTGTGTTCCTCTTCTGAAGTTCCGATTGCTTGGCACTCTTCATAGCAAACTCAGTAGTTGCCCTGACCCTTTTGAATTCTGCCCAGTCTGCCTTTGTAATTTGGGGGTATGCGGGGATTGGGTCCTTGCCTTCACTCAAGTACTTCTTGTACAGCACGTGCTTCCAGTTTCTCCAAGCATCCCTAGCCTTCTTCAGTGCAGCGTGTTCCACCTACATTCTGCACTGCTCTGGAATGTTGAAGTGATCCATGATCTCCCGGACTATCCTTTGCCATGTTTCTGTGTCAGCCTTCCGAAACCTCGGCAGATTAATGTTGAGCCTTGCCCTGCCAAAAAATCCACACACACTCCTGAACCTCATGCATGCTTTATCTGGTTTAGTTGGAGCCCAAGACTTTAAATCGATCTCGGTTACTTCATATACACCTTTAGGCTGGTGTGTGGGCTTCCTTGGAGCGTTCCTCCGTGTCCTGACCAGAAGGGTAATTGCTGCAGCTCTATCCCGTTCCAGATTACTTGATCCCTCACCATCTGCTAAAGACCTAGGGTTGTCGGAATCAGATGAAGATACATCGCCTGAAGCATGAGTGATGTCGCTGCTACTCGGCATCTACAGAGAACACATGCGAAACTCAGGAAAGGAGGATAAGCATAAAGCTAACAACTTGGTATCAAGCTACCTAAACATGTCATGCAATAATTTAGAAAATGTATGGCTTATTTGTTAAGTTTGTGTGACTCGGGCACCCACGATCTGTAAATCGACAGTAACTTATTGGAACAAATACAGCTTATATGTACTAATTAGGAAGGTAGATAATGAACAAATATATGCTCTCCATTATTTTATAGCCAATTTGAGAACATACGGAACGAAATAGGAAGAGGGATTGCAAGGAAATATGCCTCACCGCGATGGAGAGCAGTAACTAACAGGTTTCTTAATGCAAACCCGGCAGGACCACATGAGAGGCGAGGGTTACAGGATCGATATGCTAGAGGGTGGTTGGCGAGCAAACGAAGACGCCAAGGCGTGGGCAGCCGCGTGTTGGGAACGGCAGTGGTGGTAGGGTTGACGCTGAAGAGCGGGCACATGACCGGGTTGAGCACGCCGGCGCCAGAGAGGGTTTTTTTGTGGATCTGGGGGGGGAGCTGGCGATGGAGATTGGCTGGACTAATTGAGTGAAACGCGGGCGGGCGGTGGGGGGTGTTGGCGGCCTAGGTGAAAAGGGTGAAAAAATATCCCCGGTCGTAGCACGGAAAGGCCTATGCAAATGGTTGCCTCTAAGCACTCATGTGCACAAACAGCATAATTTCGTTTGAAATGAAGACGTGCTAATTTTGAAATGAAGACGTGAGTTCATCGTTTCGCCTCTAATTCTTTTCCCATGGTAAGTAATCACCATTATACCATAGGTTTGATTTGCTGGCGCATTTCAGGTCTCATGTGCTATATTTAAGACATTTTTTGGCATTTACCATGCATTTTGGCATATAAATCAAATCCTAGCCGGGACTGTATGTGTTGATGAAAGGGATGAGGATTGCCGTTCGATCTGGGAGCATCCAACGGTGCAGACGTACGATCCGTGGGGTTTGGGTTCTGGCCAATCAGAATGCATGACTCAGATCGCGCGCGCAGCAGGGGGGCATCGGCCACGGTTTGGTAGGCACACGGCTTTCATGAGTGAACCGTGTGCTATTTGAAAACATTTACATGAACTAACAACATATTTTCGTTTGAATGAAAACATGAGTTCATTGTTTCGCCTCCAAATTTTTTTCCGCGGTAAGAAATCACCATTGTACCCTATGGTTCGATTTTCTTGTGCATTTGAGGTATCGTTTCCTATATTTGAGTCGTTTGCTATAGTCGCAACTACACGTGGGTGTTAGCAAGATCATTTGTGTGTCGCTTTGGGAGTTTTCATTCATTGTCCGTGAAACGGGAAAAAAATTCAAACAGTTCGGCCGCAGGGTGCGGCCAAAGGCATAGGCCTTGTTGGTATTTTAATTACAGGAAATGCATATAGAGTCCGGAAATAACGAAAATTGGTGTGTCACCGTGGCGTGCTCTCAGGATCCCATGGAAAAAAATTCATAAAGTTTGGCACAAGTTTTGATGCTCACACCTTCCAAATCAGAGCATCTCACAAGAAGGATCATAGTTTCCAAAAGGAGATGCGGCACTTCGAACTCCAATCGTCGGTGACTACATTGTTCCACCTCGAAAAAAAATTCATGGTAAACAATCACGTATATACCCTAGGTTTGATTTTCTGGCCCATTTCAGGTCTCGTCTGCTATATTTAAGTCATTTTTTTGCATTTAGTGCATATAAAATCAAAACCGTACTACAACTACATCTGGGTGTTAGTTAGCAAAGAAGGTGTACAAATCATTTGTGTGTCGCTTTGCGAGTTTTCATCCATTTGTCCAAGAAGCGGGGAGAAGTTTCAAACATTTCGGCCGCGAGGTGCGGCCACTGGTGTAGGCCTAGTTGGTATTTTAGTTACAGGAAATTCAGATGGAGTCCAGACATCATCAAAATCGGCGTGTGCCCGTGGCGTGCTCTCACGACCCCGTCGAAAAAAATTGATGAAGTTTGGCACAAGTTTTGATGATCGCTCCTTGGAAACCGGAGCATCTCACAAGAAAGATCATGGTTTCCAAAAGGAGACGTCTTAATTCAAACTCCAGTGGCTGGTGACTTCATCGTTTGGCCTCATAAAAAATTTCGTGGTACGCAATCACCATTATACCACGGGTTTGATTTTCTAATGCATTTCAGGTATCGTTTGCTATATTTAAGACATTTTTCAAATTTAACGTGTATATTGTGGATATAAATAAAATCACAACCAGAACTGCATGTGATGTCGAAAGGGATGAGGATTGTCGTTCGATCAGGGAGAATCCAACGGTGCAGACGTACGATCCGTGGAGTTTGGGTTCTGGCTAATCAGAACGCGTGACTCAGATCGCGCGTGCGGCAGGGGGGCATCAGCCACGGTTTAGTAGGCACACGGCTTTCGTGAGTGAACCATGTGCTATTTGAAAACATTTACATGAACTAACAGCATATTTTCGTTTGAATGAAAACATGAGTTCATCGTTTTGCCTCGAATTTTTTTCCACGGTAAGAAATCACCATTGTACCCTATGGTTCGACTTTCTGGTACATTTGAGATCTCGTTTGCTATATTTGAGTCATTTTTTGCATATATATAGTCGCTTATATATATATATATATAGTCGCAACTACACGTGGGTGTTAGCAAGATCATTTGTGTGTCGTTTAGCGAGTTTTCATTCATTGTCCAAGAAACGGGGAAAAAACTTCAAACAGTTCGGCCGCAGGGTGCGGCCAGAGGCGTAGGCCTTGTTGGTATTTTAATTACAGGAAATGCATATAGAGTCCGGAAACAACGAAAATTATTGTGTCACCGTGGCGTGCTCTCACGATCGCATGAATTTTTTTTTGGTAAAGTTTGGCACAAGTTTTGGTGCTCGCACCTTCCATACCAGAGCATCTCACAAGAAGGATCATAGTTTCCAAAAGGAGACGCGGCACTTCGGACTCCAAATCATCAGTGACAACATCGTTCCGCCTCGGAAAAAAATCATGGTAAACAATCACGGATATACCCTTGGTTTGATTTTCTGGCCCATTTCAGGTCTCGTCTGCTATATTTAAGTCATTTTTTTGCACTTACCTTGAATTTAGTGCATATAAAGTCAAAACCCTACTACAACTACATGTGGGTGTTAGTTAGCAAAGAAGGTGTACAAATCATTTGTGCGTCGCTTTGCGAGTTTTCATCCATTTGTCCGAGAAGCGGGGAGTAGTTTCAAACATTTCGCCTGTGAGATGCGGCCACCGGCGTAGGCCTAGTTGGTATTTTAATTACAGGAAACTCAGATGCAGTCCGGACATCATCAAAATTGGTGTGTGCCCGTGGCGTCCTCTCACGACCCCGTGGAAACAATTGATAAAGTTTGGCATAAGTTTTGATGATCGCTCCTTCCAAACCGGAGCATCTCACAAGAAGGATCATGGTTTCCAAAAGGAGACGCGGTACTTCGACTCCAAATCGTCGGTGACTACATCGTTCTGCCTCGAAAAAAAATCACGGTAAACAATTACGGATATACCCTTGGTTTGATTTTCTGGCCCATTTCAGGTCTCGTCTGCTATATTTAAGTCATTTTTTGCACTTACCTTGCATTTAGTGCATATAAAGTCAAAACCCTACTACAACTACATGTGGGTCTTAGTTAGACCAGTCACAATGGGTAGTAACTTAGACTAGTAAAATGCATATGTTACTACCTCTATAGTGGGGAATAACGACATATGTGTGGTGTCATGCAACACTTCATTTATTAGGTTGTAGACTCATCTTGTCTTGGTATGTGTGATGTTACAGTAACTAGCTATGTTACCACATGCCCCTATTTCCTCATTAATTACTCGCCACATCATCTGTTTTGCCTAGAGATGTGTGATGTTACCACCTATGTTACTCCCACTGTGGGTAGTCTTAGCAAAGAAGGTGTACAAATCATTTGTGCATCGCTTTGCGAGTTCTCATCCGTTGTCCGAGAAACCGGGAGAAGTTTCAAACATTTCGGCTGCGAGGTGCGGCCACCAGCGTAGGCCTAGTTGGTATTTTAATTACAGAAAATTCAGATGGAGTTCGAACATCATCAAAATCAGGTGTGCCCGTGGCGTGCTCTCACGACCCCGTGGAAAAAATTGGTAAAGTTTGGCACAAGTTTTGATGATCGCTCCTTCCAAACCGGAGCATCTCACAAGAAGGATCATGGTTTCCAAAAGGAGACATGTCAATTCAAACTCCAGTGGCCGGTGACTTCATCGTTTGGCCTCATAAAAATTTCCACCAATCACCATTATACCACGGGTTTGATTTTCTGGCGCATTTGAGGTATCGTTTGCTATATTTAAGACATTTTTTGAATTTAACGTGCATTTTGTGCATATAAATAAAATTACAACTGGAACTGCATTTGCTGTCGAAAGGGATGAGGATTGTCGTTCGATCTGGGAGCATCCAATGATGCAGACGTATGATCCGTGGGGTTTGGGTTCTGGCCAATCAGAACACATGACTCAGATCACGCGCACAGCAAGGGGGGCATCGGCCACAGTTTGGTAGGCACACGGCTTTAGTGAATGAACCGTGTGCTATTCGCAAACCAGATTGCATATCTTCTTTTCATACATATTGGAGTGAGATCAATTGAGTGTGCTACCTCTATGGTATAATAATAATAAACAATTAATATTCATTGCCTGAGCTGACAGCATATCAAGGTCAACATATTAACGGTTCTTACATCAACAGAAAACAGGGCATAACTCACAAATTCAGTACACGCGACAGTCCTAAATTGAACGAATTAAGTTGCAGGGTAGGCATAAAAACTAGTCTTACGGCTTAATTTCCATGTACATGGGGGAACTGGGATCATTACGTTGACCCCGAATGAACTTGGGTTTTCTGATGATTTTATGCTTCTCTGTTAGAGGGGTGCGTGATCCCTTGGCTGGCAACTCAGCAAATTCATCGTACTCGTCCTCATCGGCAACATCCTCGACACCCAGTACCCTCCTCTTCCCATGCATCACTACATGGCAGTTCTTATGCAAGGGGTCTTCCGCATAGAAAATCTGGGTAGCATCGCTGGCAAGAATGAACGGGTCCGCGTGATATGCCATCATTGTCTTGTTAACACAGGTCTTCCTGTAATCATCAACCTTTACCTGACAAAGAGGGATCCATGTGCACCTGAATAATGCCACCTTAACTTTCACATAGTTAAGCTCCCAAATCTCTTTGATGGTTCCATAGTATACCCTTTTATCAGCTTCATCTACAGTCATGCATTCTATTCGAACAGAGCTGTTCTGATATGAGGTCTTCTCATCACGTTCCTTAGTGTAGAACGTGTAGCCATTTATGTCATATGCTTGGTACGTCAACACCGTAGGTGATGGCTTTTGAGCCAACCACGTAGCAATGTCATCAATGGATCCTTGTGCCAAATGATTCTTCAGCCATTCGACGTAGTTCTTAGTGTGCTCCTTCATCTCCGCATCTAATGGATACACCATTGGTAAGAAGCTTTGGCGTATCTCCACCGAGTGTTCTTCGGCATAAGCGCCGAGAACTGGGCTGTTAAGCAGTACCGTCAAATGGGCTTTCTCTGCCAATTCTCCGGGTGCAGCCTTTTGTGTGCGAGCAAGGACCGGCTTACCTTTCAGCCTTCCCTCGTGGCGAGAGAGGGGCAAACCTATAGGTCTTTGTTTCATGTATTCGGTGCAAAACTCAACCACCTCCTCCGCGGTATAACCTTGTAGGATGCTTGCCTCTGGATGGTTTTGGTTCCGACAATAGCACTTCAGTATTTCCATGAACCGCTCGAAGGGGTACATGTTGCGAAGAAACACATGACCACAATACTTTATCTCGTCGACAAGGTGCACAGTGAGATGGACCATGACATCAAAGAATGACGGTGGGAAAAACATCTCTAGGTTGGACAATATTCTTGCATATGATCCAACTCTTCAGGATCTACAACTTTCTGCCATAGTTGGTTGAAGAAATCACAGAGCTCAATGAGTGTGTTTCTTATATCTTTGTCCATCAGATTCCTGATGGCCACCGGGAGGATTTGTGTCAACATTACGTGGCAATCATGTGACTTCATGTGTCCCAACTTCATTTTACCTGAGCTCACATCCACGAGACTTCCGATGTTTGCGGAGTAGGAAGAGGGTGTCTTAACTGACAACAAATAGGTGAAGAACTTTGTTGCTTCTTTTGTACTGAAATTGTAACTCTGGCGAGCGTGGATGAATTTGTTATCATCTTCTACTTCACTCTTGCGTTTTGATTGATTAGCAAGCATATCGAGTCGTGCACCATCACCATCCTTTGTTTTACCTTTAATCTTGAGCAGAGTACCAAGGATGCTTTCACATACGTTCTTCTCTACGTGCATGACATCGATGCAGTGACGTACACGTAGAATCTCCCAGTAAGGTAATTTCCAGAACACCGATTTCTTCTTAAACACTTGAGCCTTGGGTGTTTGTTTCACCGTCAAAGCGTGCTTCTTGCCAAGCACAACATTAATTTGTTTAGCCATGTTGTGGACCACCTCCCTAGCATAGGGTCTTGGGCCCACATCTACCTCTGTCGTACCATCAAATTCAGCTTTCATCTTTCGGTATGGGTGAT
This sequence comes from Thinopyrum elongatum, assembly GCA_011799875.1. Lineage (NCBI taxonomy): Eukaryota > Viridiplantae > Streptophyta > Magnoliopsida > Poales > Poaceae > Thinopyrum > Thinopyrum elongatum. Next base: position 284,246,286 of record CM022301.1, read on the forward strand.
TTCTCCGTAAGAACCTACGATGACGCAAATACACAGTTTTGCGCGAGTTGGGAAGAAATCTGCTAGCTTGTGACACACCCTACATCTCCCTTTGTTTTCTGCCTCGATGTGTTGCCTAATGCCGGCATATCTTGAATGTTGTGTAGCAACATCGCATGTAGATCAAAAATCTCCTTTTTTGTAAGCATCATAACATTTTACAGCAGGCGCATCTACCCACACTGTCAGCGGTTCTTCTACCAGTAGCTGAAAGTAAATGTTGATGTCATTTCCAGGTTGCTTCAGGCCTTGGATAATCATTGACATCATAATGTATTTTTTCTTCATACACAACCAAGGAGCTAGGTTATATATGCACAGAAGCACCGGCCATGTGCTGTGATTGGTGCTCATATCGCCAAAAGGATTCATCCTGTCAGTACACTCCTTGAGCCTTACACTTCTAGGATCCTTGGCAAAGTCTTCAAACTTGTTGTCGATTAATTCCCACTGAACCCCATCATTCGGGTGCCTCATATATTTATCCGCAGTTCGCTCATCATGATTCCACCGCAACCTCTTTGCCTCTCTAGGGTTTGCAAACAAACGCCTCAACCTTGGAATTAAAGGCAAGTACCAAACAACCTTGAACGAGATTCCTGTCTTGATCTCGTCGTCCAATTTGTACTTGTCGTTTGCTCTCCTGTGCTTGTTTCGTGCATGCTTGCATGTGGGACATGCATGCAAATCTTTGTACTCACCACGGTATAATATACAATCATTCACACAAGCGTGTATCTTCTGTACTTCAAGTTCCAATGGGCAAACAATTTTCTTTGCTTCGTTCATGCTTCTGGGGAGCACATTATCTTCCGGAAGAATTTCTTTCAAAAGACCTAACAACTCTGTGAAGCCCTTGTTTGATAGACCGTTTGCAGCTTTATATCTAAGAAGCGCCAGGGTGGCACTCAACTTGGAATATTTCTTTTTGCAACCTAGATACAATTCTTTCTTGGAGTCCGCATCAATGGTTGGCAGATCCTTGTACCCAATCATATCCTTTTTTGGGCCCTTGAAATCTACAATCATAGTAGCAAAATCTAGCATATCAAGATCATCGTCGTCTGCGTCGCCGTCTTGGTTTTCCAGTGGGCATTTCGGCTTTCCGGTGTTCCATTGGTAGCTTGACGCCTCTGCCCTGATGTTAGATTCAACATCCATGTGACACTGAACGGGGTTTGGCATCTCGCAGCCCTGGGTATATCCATCCATGACCTGCTCTTCACCGTGTCTGGTCCAACATGTATATCCATCCGTGAATCCTCGAGAGAGTAAGTGCCACTCGACATCTGTAACTACACGTGACTCTGTATTGGCACAATGAGTACATGGACACAGGATGTAATCCTCATCACCAATTCTCTTCTTTGTACTTTCAGCCAAATTCATGAACTCCGCCACGCCACTTATAAAATATGAGCTTCTCCGATTCATCATCCATTCAGATCGTTCCATCTGCACCACACGGAGGGTAATTAAAAACAAAACAACAACATTAATACATGGATTAACTGATGCCCAAAGATGCGTGCATAAATCACAAGGTTTTATTTTCATAATTACTGAGGGCACTCCATATTGTTATCCAGACGTGCAATGACAAAAATTAATGGCCAGTCAATTTACATGCAGAGTACTACAACACTACCCTTAGGAATTGAATACCTTAATTAAGCCACTCACGAAAAGAATACCTTAATTAATTAGCCGCGTGGCGACCTCCACCCAGCAGATAGAGAAGCGTGATGCGGTGGCATGCTGAGATAGCAGGGTCGAGGAGCAAAGCTTAGTGCGGCTGCCGCCTGAAGTTCGACCTCCACTATCCCGCCATCGACCGCGATGGATGTGCTCCAATCACGCCGCCGCCGACCTTGATGGTTGAGCTCCTCCTATCTCCCGCCGGAGACCAAGGATTAACCTCCTATGATGCCGCCACCGCCCACCGACTGAGGATTGACCTCTTATCCGGTAGCCGCTGCCTAGGCCGCCGCCGCCATCTCTATCTGCAGAGCGGCTGTTTTATTGTTTGACGGATATCCGCAGAGCGGCTGTTTCCATGGTATCACTGTAACTCAATTATATGTACAGGGTAGTACATTACATACGGTTATGTCACGGCACCCGTGTCTCACCTATGCTATCTTCTCACACGGTTTGGTGCGGAAATCATGTGTGAAGTTGTAAAACCTAACACAAACGACATGTATAAACAGTGCGCCATATACAACATATAGTGCCATAAGTAGTTCCCGACCGTTAGCTTATCCCCACAGTTTCCCCATTTTCCCCAAATCCCTAGATAGCCTCCAAATTCCCTCGCGTGGCGCTGACATTGGGGGA